>JBBPJY010001094.1:0-10251 GCA_038088975.1 Xerocomus cyaneibrunnescens
AGTCTCATCTAACCAAATAATCCTCTTCCAGTCCTCCATAGTCCAATGCTGGTACTTTGGAGCAAAGGCCAACCTTCTTTTTCTATGGTCAGTAGAGAGAGGAGGTTTTTTTTCTTTATTACAGCCTCTAGAGAGGCTTTCTTAAGGGTATTCCTGACTGTTTGTGGGAAGACAGGAGTGCTGACAATAGAATTGATGAAGTGAGTGGCCTGAACTGCATTATTGGCCTTTCCAGGGAGAATTTGCTAGACAATAGCATGCTTGTTGATGGAAAAAAGTTTTGAAGAATGACCACCATGATGGTTTTTCTTCTCTGATTGGATTTCCTGAAGAATCCTAGCTACAGTTGACTTTCCTAGGCCATTTTGGAATGCAATTTTCCTGCAGGAGAGATCTAGGAAAGCAAAAGAGATGATGTTGTCTCTTTGAGCAGCAAAAAGGTGTTTTATGATGAATTGATTTGTAATGGCAAAGTTTATATATGCTGTAGACTAGTCAATGATGTAAGGGTGACATAATATTTACTTACATAAGGTATGTAATCATTTTACAGCACTCCAGGGTTCAACATATGTAATGAGAATTTATAGTCAAAAAACTGTCCCAATGAGTTGTCATTTCAATATGGCTGCCATGTCATCAAAACATAACCAAATGCTTTGATTCTTGGACTGATAGAAAGCCAGGAGCAAGCACTCCATTTCATATACTTAGGGTTTAGAATAATAATTAGGTGTTATTGACAGACATTGCAATTAGTGCAAAATGTGCAAACATTGGGACAGTTTTTTGACCCACTGTACTGGAGGAAAATAGTATCTCCTTTCACTTTGATGAAAGGCCATGAGTGTGAGAAATGGTTATGTAGAGAGTGCATGAGGATGATTCAGAAGGTTCAAAGATTCAGACAACACAAGGGGACCAAGGAGAATATTATTATTTCAATATTTTATTTTTTTGGTATATGTACTCTAGTTCTATTTCATTTGTATGTATTTCTGACAATCAAGAGTAGTACAGTCATGAGTGTGATAACTTGACTGTGGGAATATCGGTTGCCTTATTTGGCTTGCTTACACCACACACTTCCCTACCACCCTTCTCCTGTACCCAACACAAGCTGGTGCTCACTGGGTCTTTGGCCCAGGGGTGTGTTCATGTGATATACAAACCCCCACTTCTGGACCTTTGGCCCAGAAGTGGGGGCATTAGCCTGTATAATATTAATTTTGCGAAAGGTGTAAAGTAAATTTTCTTTTAATTTAGAAATAAGTTCTTGGTACCTCTAAACTCATACTTCTGGACCTTTGGCCCTGAAGTGTAGCATTGGCTTATAGGTATTGCTACATCTGAACTTTTCTGAACTTTTAACCCAGAAGTAAGGCATTAGTTTTTTTGCACCTGCTTAATACTTCATCTTTAATTTACACTCAACCACATTTCATATTTAATATATAGTACAAATCATACAAATTACATGTTCAAACATCCAAACACTTTTGACCAAACTACATTGGTTGTTTTGATATCTTCTTGACCTTCTCTAAATAAAACCTTGATCCTTCTTGAATGAGTACAACATGAGAGAGCAACATAAGGCTGTTCATGTGAAAACGCAGGTGTTCTGAGATCAATTTCAACATTCTTGACTGACTGCCCTTGAGACTTGTTGATGGTTATAGCATAGGCCAAGTGGATGGGAAATTGCAACCTTCTAAATGGCATAGGAGAATCTGCCACTCCAGAATCAAGGGCCATCCTAGGAATTAGCACCATATCACCATTACCATTCTCCTTCAGTACACAGCATTCCAAGGTCCTTGAAGTTGATCTAAGCAATTTTCACCTTTTACCATTGTAGAGTCCATGGATAGGATCTAGATTGTGCAACAACATGAGAGGTGCTCCATTCTTTAGCTCCAGTTTGTGTAAAGGAAATCCAGAGGGTGATAAAGTATGCAAGACCTCTGGCTGAACATAGTCATACTCTCTATCTGTGACTGAATCAGCACTGAGATAGGTGGCCATTTCCTGTGGTTGAATAGTGGCTAAGATGGTGGAGTTGATCTCATGAACTTGAGCATTCTAGGACTGAGAATGGTGTGATCCAGGAAGTAGTTATCAGGAAGATGTTGATGAGGTTGCAGGACCATAAGATCAGAGTATATTGCATTGATGAGAGAGTCCATGGTATTGCCACAATGCATGTGTTGAGGTAGTTCTATGTCACCATCTGTGTTGCCAATTTGCAAGAGGTATTGTGTCCACTGATCAGACTCAGGATCTTGTCCAAGGTGCATATTTTGATAAAGATAGTTTGAGGCCAGAGATTGGAATGAGTAAGAGTGGCAAAAACAATCTGTGCTCTTGAGGCATGCTGAATGATGGGTAGAGTCTGTCTAAAGTCACCTTCAAATAGCATGGTAATGTCTCCAAATGGCTTGTCCAAAGACATCAAATCTCTAAGAGAACAATCAACAGTCTCCACCACACAATGATCTTGAGAGGCAGCTTTATCTCAAATGATAATAATAGTCTCTTTGAGGAGTTGATGAGTAAAGTCATATTTTTTGATGTTGCAAATAGACTGTTCATGGCAAGGAATAGGGATTTTGAAGCAAGAATGGACAGTTCTTTCACCAGGAAGAAGGAGAAAAGCAATGTCAGTGAATGCAACACAAAGAACAATTTGACCTCTTGAATGAAGAGCAGCAGCAATAAGACTGGAAACATAGGTCTTGCCACAACCACCACCACTCTGAAGGAAAAACATGGTGCCAGACCTGTTGGTAACACTGTCCAATATGGCCTGATTGTCAAATCAACAGGTTCTACTATTGAATCTCCAGATTCTCCATGCCAACTCTGGTTGGAGAAGGACAGTGAGTACTGAGGTGGAAGGGGTTAGTGGTGGAGGTGGACCAAAGGTCTAACAGAGGAAGTGGGAGGGGAGAACTTAATGAGGATATTGGCATAAGACTTATGGGCCATGCCCTTGTATAGGTCTAGGTCCTTGTATTTCAGAGATTGAACTAGAAGGATGAAGATAGGGACAGGAGGAAAGAAGGGATGATGAAGAGGGGGAATGTAGTTGGATTTAGTCAATATTCATACTGAGGGACAGTGCAGGAAGTATGGAGGTTTATATACAGGCAAGGTAAGGTGAAACAATGGTAGGCAAGGAGATGAAACATGTAAGTGTCAAAAAGAAAGGAGCACATGGTGCAATCAAAGGGCAGGAGAGCATATGGGAGTGATACAATGGCAACTGACTCTGCATGGCACCTGTCAAACACAAGGAATGAAGTCCTGACATGCCTGGAACAAGATAGGGGCACTCCATTGACAAGTGACAGAACTCTGAGAAGCAGGACAAAGGAGCAGATGAGGATATGGATGTAGTGAGGGCAGAGATGGCCAGAGATGGTTTAAAGGGAGTGACATAGGGGTCAGAGGATGGATATGACACTGATAGAGGTTTTGTTAATCTGGATTGAGGGTGGCCTGTTGTCATATCCATCCTCTGACCCCCACATCACCCTCTTCAAATGATCTCCAGCCATCTTTGCCCTCACTACATCCATATCCTTGTCTGCTCCTCTGCCCCACATCTTGGAGATCCATCACTTGTCATCAGAGCACCCCTATCTCATTCCAGGCATGTCAGGACTTGTCATCCCTCACATTTGATAGGTGCCATGCAGAGTCAGTTGCCATTGAATCACTTCCATATATTACACTGCTTTCTAATTGCACCATGTGCTCCTTTCTCTTTGACACTTACATGTTTCATCTCCTTGCCTACCATGTTTCACCTTACATTCTCTGTATATAAACCTCCATATGTCCTGTACTACTTCTCAGTACAAATATCAACTAAATTCCCCCCTCCTCATTGTCTCTCCTTCCCTCCTGTCCCTATCTCCATCCTCCTAGTCTGATCTCTGAAATACAAGGACCTGAACTTATACAAGGATGTGACACATAAGTCCTATGCTGATGTCCTCACTAAGTTCTCTCTTTCCACTTCCTCTGTCAGACCTCTGGTCCACCCCCATCACTAACCCCTTCCACCTCAGTACTCACCATCCTTCTCTGACTGGAATTGGCATGGAGATCTCAGAGATTCAATAGTCAACCCATTAATTTGACACCTGTCCTGCTTGTACAAAGTCATGCAACTCTGGAATATTCAATGCCAACTGTTCATTGATGAGCTGGTTTCTCCTATAAACACCCCAGTTCATTTGTGGACCAGGCATGTCAAAGTCTTATATGCTCTTGCCATATCTTCTAAGGGTATCAGCTATGAGATAAAGGCCATAGTCATAGATCTGCTCTAGAGTAGGATGGGGAATATGAGGGATGTTCTGAGGATGCTGAAGACAATGTTTCAAGTCATCACAGATGTAGATACTGCACTTCCTGTGGTAGCACATAATATATCTTCTGCCATGCAACAGTCTGAGTGTGCATGTAAGGTGGTTGATAAAGTTGGCTATAAAGCCTGACAGCAATGCAAGCAAGGAAAAGGTCCATGCAAATGTGGACATTCTAAGGACAACAACTTGTGGATCTTAGACTCCAGTGCTTCAATGCACTATACTCCATTTATGGAGGATTTTGTCAAAATTACTAAGCTAAAAGGTGATGAATGCATCCCAGTATTCACCACAGCTCATACCATTTACATGAAAGCACTTGGACAAGTACTTGTGTGCTGGGAAAACATTGACAAAGAAGTCCATATCCTATTGCTGCATGATGTTGGCTACATACCAAACTCTGGTGTCTGTCTTGTTTCAATGGGCAAGTTGCTTCAAAATGGTGCTCATGTTGAAGGAACAGGCTCACAACTTAACATGTTATTTGAAGATGGTACCTTGCTCACCCCCTTCATGGCTGGACACATTTCTCATACCTTATATACACTCCAAGGCCTACCTCTCCACAGCCATAATAGTACCATCACACATTATATTTGACATTATTCACAAGAGGTTTGGCCATTCCTTTAGAGATGTGCTACATCAGGCTAAGAAGCATACTAAGGGCTTTCCTGACATTTCAGTCCCATCCAAAGATCCAGTATGCCCTGGATGCATTAAAGGCAAATTACCTAACAAGAGTTTTCCTCCTACTGAGCATCACACCAAACACACATTCAAGCTGATCCACTCAGATCTGAAATCCTTTCCAGTAGAGTCTTAAAAACACTACCAATATGTCATCACCTTCCTCAATGACTACTCCTCTTTCACTTGGACTGTAGCTATCAGACAAAAGAATGATGCCTTGACTGCTACTTAGCACTTCTTAAAGCTCATCTCAATGCAATTTGAGGCTAAGGTGCAAGGATGGATGGATGATGCTGGGGAAGAGTATAAATCCTAAGCTTTCAATACAATGCTCAAGGAGCAGGGGATTGCAATTTACCAATCTGCACTCCACACACCAATGCAAAATGGCAGAGCTGAAAGACTCATGCAGACAATATCAGATACGTCAGAGTCAATGCAGCATGATGCCTGCACCCCTGATAGCTGGTGGGAGTTTTCTTTCACTCATGCAACCCATGTGTACAATCATACACCTATGGCCTGACTCAATGGGAAAACCCCATTTGAGATGCTTTACAATTCCTTACCAGACATAAGCTATCTCCGAGTTTGGGGCTGTGCTGCTTATGTGCACATTCCACCTGAAACTCATAATAACAAGCTCACCCCCAAAGCAGAGCTCATGGTCCATATAGGAGTTGCACCAGGTATGGAGACTAACTACATTTTCATGTGCTCCACTAATGTTATATACACATCTGCACATGCCATCTTCAAGGAACACAGCTTTCTAAAGTGTGATAAAAAACAGAAACTCCCTATTGCAACAAAGGAACTTGCTGCACCACTGGAGAAAATAGATAAAGTTTCACAAATGGACTTTCCACCTATTCTGCCTCCAGATGACCTCCCCAGTCTACCATCCTCCTCAGCCTCCATTCCACCCCCCCACTCCTGTCTCTCCTCTGCCTCAACCACCCATTATGCCCCCAAAGCACCAACCAGTTGGCCCATCCACTGTTCCACCACCTCCAAGGCATTCCCAAAAACAATGTCATGTGCCTACCTGGCCCAACAACATGTACAGTGACAACTGACACCCTGTAGAACAACAGCATGATGTCAATAGACCATCTTGGTGGTGTGACATTGTCAGTGAACCAGGACCTTTGTCTTGTCCTGCAGAGCCTGTGCATTAAATGCCTGACAATATTCCTGACACACCCAGTGCACCTATTGCCCTATAACCTTTGTCTCCTGCCAATTCTAAGGCAGATATTGACTAACTCTGTCATAAAGGGGGAGCTGATTTGATCATGCACCTGATGTTCAAGGCAATACACTATGACATGACTTCTGCAGAGTCAAAGCCAGTACATGAGTGGACATATAAGGACATTCACACTTTACCTGCTGTAGCACAGGAGGAATGGAAAGCTGCATGTTGACATGAGCTTGATATGCTAAAAGAGAGGAAAGTCTATGAACTGGTAGACCCACCCAAAGGGTGGAATGTTATAGATAACCACTGGGTATTTGATGTTAAACCAGATGGTCATAAATGTGCACATTTAGTAGCAAAAGGTTTCTCCCAGGTTGAGGGAGTATTTCAACCAAATATTCTCACCTGTTGTCAGGTTTGAGACCATGCAGCTGATGCTTGCACTCACTACCTTAGAGAATTGGCACATCAAGGCACTTGATGTTCAATCAGCTAACCTATATGGAAAGCTAGATGCTGAGATCTACATAAAGCAACCCCAAGGGTTTGCAGTCCCAGGACAAGAGAACAAAGTTCTTCATCTTTGACATGCCCTGTATGGCCTTAAACAAGCCAGACTTGCCTGGTGGAAGACTCTTAACAAGTCCATGCAAGAACTCAGCTTTGAATGTCTAAAATCTGATGCTGAACTCTTCCTTTACTGGAAAAAGCACACCTCTATGGTTGTTGCTATTGTTTATGTAGACAATGCCATGTTCTGTGGTCCTGATAAATTCATTGTTAATGAGATCAAAGGGCAATTCATAAAGAAGTGGAAATGTAGGGATCTAGGCCCAGCAAAGGAGTTCCTACACATGCATATCCAATAAACAGGACACTCAATCAAAGTTGATCAAAGCAATTACCTCCTGAAAGTTATTGAATGATGTGGAATGCTCAATGCCAAAGCTGCTTCCACACCACTGCCCAAGGGGTATTACCCTCTCTCTAACACAGATCAAGTAGACCCTGAACTGCAATCCCATTACCAGATGGTGATCAGTTCCCTTTTGTACCTCATTTTAGGTACATGCCCTGATATAGCCTATGTCATCACAGCCATGGCCCAGCAAAGTGCCAACCCATCACAAGAGCATCTCAACAAGGCTCTTTACATCTGTGAGTACTTAAATAGAACACAAAATTACTCCCTTGTCTATGATGGTGCCTCAGGGGCAGGCCTAATTGTCTACATGAACTCTGATTGGGGATCAGATCCCAACACTAGATGCTCTCAGAGTGGCTGGGTCATGAAGCTAGCTAATGCTTCATTCTGTTGAAAGACCCATCAATAAGATCAAGTTGCTCACTCCTCCACAGAAGCTGAGTACATCTCCCTCTCTGATTATAGCTGACAGTTGGTATGGCTCTTCTCCTTATTCAAGGAACTTGGCTATGACTTGAACCCTATCCCACTTTGTGGTGACAACCAAGGATCCATTTTTATGGCATCTAATCCTGTGACTGAAGTCCAGTCAAAGCATATCAACATTAAATGGCACAGTCTAAGAGAATTTGTTAGGGAAAAATTGATAGAGGTTTTCTATGTCAAAGGATCTGAGAATCCAGCCAATATTCTCATCAAGAATTTAAGTTGTGTCAAGTTTGAAAAGTTTAGATTGCAACTTGGCTTAGTCTTCTACAATAGTCCTTCCTCATAAGTGACATTCTCTTTATCTATGTTTATCCCACACCATGTACAAAACATGGGAAAGTGTTGAATGTGCACTAGTATAGTTGCACTTCACATATAATACAGTAGATTACATAGTATGTTGTAGACTACAGTCATGTGATGTACATTATATAAGACAAACTCAAGTGCTGAGTTTGAATAATACTCTTGAACCAGAACTTATATGTGCATTCAGTAACTCACAGCAACACTACCAACAGTAAGTGTTCAATGGGCATTTCCTCTATTTTCAACAGTAGTAGTGGTAGGGAATGATGGTGCAGTGTGCACAGAAATGTGAGCTCAGCTATGAGCATATGTGTGCACTGAATGCAGGAAAGGGATGCTAGGTCTAGATTGCCAGGGGGTGAAATGCCAGCCACTGGATGAAAACTATTGATAAGGTGGGGCAGGAAACCCCTGGTAGAATCCAGCAAAATGTTAAACTATAGGTCAGACAAACTCCAAGGAACTCCAAGGGAGCAGAGTTGTGAGAGGGTCAGACAGGACTTTGGCTTCACCTTATGTGGTGTGCCCTTGCAAGGGATTTGGTGTCCTGAATTTGTGAATGGAGGGTCAGAGGTCAGAGGGTGGTCAGAGTAGTTGCACAGCAACTTAGAGAGCTGAGGTTGAATGGAGAGAACATCAAGTTATGTTGATATTTGAACTAAAGAAGTACAGAGCAGAATCTACAGAGTTTATATACAGAGGGGAATCAGATGACTAAGTTCAGAGTCAGAAAGAACTATATACTGGAATGTCAGAAGCTGAGTAATACCAGAGTGCAGCCTCAGAGCTGTGCTGATTGGTAATGAAGTTCTGAGTAAGCAGAGAATGGAACGTAAGTAGATGAATAACAGAGTTAGAACATGAAGAGCATCATAATAGTTTACTAAAGGTCAGAGTCTGAGTAGGATATCTAAAAGAAAAACAGGAGAAACAACTGGAGGTCATAGCAGAGTTGGTCCAGAGGGACCAGAGATGGACTTGTAAGTCCAGGATATGACACAGAACAAGTATCACTAATGCATCTAGTGCATGAAACCTCTGCTCTTTACATGTGGAGCAGTCATCAAGTTCACAATATTGGGGATATAAGCCTCAGGTCATGAAAATCCTGCCCTTGTGCACTATGGGCCTTAGCAACTTTATCTGTATTTATGTTGTGCTGGATGAGTGCTTTAGATAGCCCTTCACAGGTGCTAAACCCAAGTCATCAACCAGACTAGGTGCATGAAAAATCTATAATAGCACAGGTAGTCTCAAATGACTTACTCCTACCAATCCTGAGTGGCTGCTTGCATATAAGAGCCACAAATCCTACTGAAAACCTAACAGGGTAACCCTCAAAATGAGCAGGCCCACAGCTAAATCATTCAGACAGCTTGTCTACAACAGCAGTGACTGTTCTCTAGCAAGTCAGGGTTCTGCACTAAGAATTCCTCATGAAGAGGGTCACTGTGCAAAGCAAAATTCTCCTAAACCTTGGAGTCTGGGTATGGTGCTGGCAATGAATGGTTGCTTGGGTGGAAAGTGGAGAAGAGCAGAGAGGGACACATATGCAGAGTGTGCACCAGGCTAGAGTCAATCAATGGTGGATGATATAGAGTGGTGTGATGAGCCAGTAAGAGAGGCATTTGGTTCAAGTAGGAGACTTGGAATTATGACAAGGAATCTCACAGTGATCATGCTTGAAGGGAACACTCTCAGAGAAGAAGAATGAAATTCCAAGTCTAAGGTACATTCCATGAGAGACTCAGTCTTATATACTACCAAGTGGCTGTGTGCACGGAATCTACTGATGCAGTACTGCTACCGTGTCAGATCTACATAATCATTCTAGAACTTTCTGTGACCTGTGAAAAGTGAAAGAAGGAGAAAAGTTTTTTACTCTTCACATTGAAACAGAACTCACTGATCACCTCGGAAGGATCCGAAGGTACAGAAAATGTTGGGCAAGAAATTAATGTCATCTTCCGGATCGTGGGTGGAGATACAAGGGAACCCGGATACCTGTGACAGATCATATTCGCACCTCTGCAACGCGTGCTACTCGTACATACACAAATTCGCCTACACGTCGTACATCTTACAACATACAAGGGCCCCTCTGTTACTACGCTGATAACAAGGTATTCTGATACCAATGGAACTCACGCGCAAGAGAATCCTTGATCGTGGACGCAAGGTGCCAGTGATGACCCTCATTGGGGTAGAACGCGAATTCCCCGCTTGGTCCCACTAGGGTGCTTTGA
>JBBPJY010001095.1:0-10221 GCA_038088975.1 Xerocomus cyaneibrunnescens
CCCATAGTGCACAAGGGCAGGGTTTCTGAGACCTGAGGCTTTCATCCCTGATATCTCAGACACAGTGACTGCTCTGTGTGTAAAGAGCAGAGGTTTTGTGCACCAGATGCATTAGCAACCATAGTCCTGCCAGTTTTTACCTGGGGATTTCCTGTCCCCACCTTGTCAATGGTCTTTATCCAGTGGCTGGCACTTCGCCCCCTGGCAATCTAGACTCTCACATCCCTTTCCTGCCCTCAGTGTACAAGTCAGCTCATAGCAGAGCTTGCCATTCTGTACACATTTGTGTTCATCATTCCTCCCCCATCTCTGATTCAACAGTCATCAGACCACACTCAACCCACCACTCAGACATCCCTCCTCTATATGAATGTCCTCTTTAGAAGCAGGACTGAGCGCCCCAGCGCCCTATCCTTCCTGGTCGGTGTCCCGAACATCGACACACCCTATGCCTCCAACATGCCTGGCATCCAAGTCAGCTTTACATGCCTCTACATGAACTACAGAGTGCACATCCATCATGTTCACCATTCCACTTGCAGTGGTGGAATCTATCCAATTGCCCCAGCCAATCCAGCCCTCGTTAGGCAAGCAGACTGCCTATGAGAAACAATCTGCTACGGTGATCGTCCCACAACCCAAATGGGATGAACACTTCGCCCCAGATTTGGAGGCATTCCTGGACTGATACTACAGTTGGTACTATGGCCTCATGATGCTGCCAGGTGGAACATCTGCAGTTGATCCTCCACCCCAACCATTCTCTCCACACATGCCACAAGTCCAACATCTCATGATGCCTCAGCAGAAGCCCATTCCTGCCATCCTGACACCTCCTGCCCTGCCAACAGCCCGCCGCCTGTTGCAAGACATGCACATGGCTTCTCCCAGCCAACTGCTTCCTCCTGTCCCTTTGACCAGCCCTCGTGTCTCCCCTGCTGAAGGAAAGTTGGGCAAGTCCCTTGCCACCAAGCCCAACCAGTACAATGGCAACAAAAAGAAGTTCATAGAATGGTGAAGGTCAGTCAAACTCTACCTCCATGGCTTTCAAGGCACTCTGCCAATAGATATGGAGAAAATCGTCATTGTGCTTTTCTACATGAAGGGCAGTCATGCCACTGGCTATCATGCTAATTTGTACATCGATCAAGACAAGATCAGTACAGAAACATTTGCTGAATTCAAACAAGGAATGACCCAGGAATTCAAACTGGCATTGTTCAAGTGGGACACATCAAAAGAGCTCCAACACCTCTCCCAGGGTAAGAAGATGGTGGAGGACTTCTTCACAAGGATGCACCAGCTTGTGATGGAGGCCGGTTAGAGTATTGTGGCCCACAGTAAGATCCTGGTCGACATCACCAGAAGAGGAGTTCATGACTATGTCATGCAATTTGTGGAGCAATCCTCCATTGAACTTCTCCCCCTGGATGATATAGTCGAATGGAACCACACCCTGGTTCATGTGGAGGCTACTCTCAAAGAGATAGACACCTGGCACTTGTCCGCCCCTAGGCCTGCCCCCAGGCCACAAATGACATTGTATTCGGTTCCCCGCCCTGCTGCAGTAACATCTGCACCTGTAGCAGTGGCTCCCTCCAAGGCTGCCCTGGCAGCAAACACTATGGCACCCGGCACCTACACTGGACAAGGGGTCCCCATAAACCTATCCAAAGCACGCACCACAAATGTGTGCAGAAAATGCAAAGGAGCATGGCCTTGCACTGCTCACCCTCCCATTCACTGCATCCACAAAATGGTCATTTATGGCCAAGAAATTCAATATTCCAACAGCACAGAGTTGGAAGCACAAATCCAGGTCCTCACTGAGCAGGAGGAATGGAGAAAGAAGGATTTTCCCACTGAGGGTCAGCAATGAGCCATGCTGATTCTTCTCTTAAAAATGTTTCAAGTACAGTCCCATTTATATTAAATACAAAAAATAAATACTCTATTCTCAACATTGAAACATGTGATGACACCGAAACAGTAAGAGACTCACAAAAAGTAAGCAAGAGTGTGCCCAAGGTGATCCTAAAAAGAAAACCCAAGGCTTAGCTACAGAGTGCTGCTCCGCTCAGGAATGCGTGTAGCCCCACTGAGGTGCAAAGCCCTCTTCCCAAGAAGACTTACAAAAAGGCAGTTGATGCTGTGCTCACTGCCACAAGATCATCCTGGATGAATACCATTGATCCCTGGTCAATTCAATGGATCAAATGTGTGATCAATGACAAGGACGAAAAATGGTTGATTAGACATCTCTGGTTGTTTGTGCATGATAAATGAATCTCCAAAGTAAACAAGGAATTGGTAGCACAATTAAAAACATTAAATGACAAGGAAGCATACTACGCTCTCTATGAACTTCAGCAGAAACCTAGGTTTGTTAGACAGGCAAAGCACTCCAGCAATTCCTTAGAATTAGAGGCAACCCTCTTCCTATCTGACCAACATACCCTCCCCATGTCTGCCTTAATAGACTCATGTTGTACTAGTTCTACCATCGATAAGTCCTTCATACAGTTAAAAGGACTTCAAACACACAAATTTCCTATCTCCATACCCATATACAACACCAATGGAACCCAAAATTCTGCAGGAAAAGTCAAAGAGTTCATCATTGTACAACTCAATGTTGGCGACCACAAAGAACAAATATCCCTGGCAGTAACAACACTAGGAACCAACAATGTTTTCCTGGGTCATGATTGGCTCAAGAAACACAGTCCCTTGATCGACTGGATCTCAGAAATGGTGAAATTCCGGTGTGAAAACAATCACGCCAGCATTCCCACCAATTCCTCCAATCTGGTTGAAGAACTGGAAGAAGGTGACTGACTCTTCCAGCTCAATCAATTTGAATATGTCCAAAATGTCTCAACAGACATCGCCACCACAGCCGCCCAAAAAAAAATCAAGAAAATGTTCAAGGAGGCAGTACCAGCAGTCTATCATGACTACAAAGATGTGTTTGCCAAGGAGAACTTCGACGGGCTTTCCCCATATCATTCTTGGGATCATGCTATCGAACTAATCCCAGGAGACCATGTAGTCAACTCAAAGATTTACAATCTCTCCCTAAGTGAACAAGTTGAACTCAACATGTTCCTCAATGAAAATCTCCAGCCCAGAAGGATTCATCCTTCAAAATCCCCCTTCACCTCCACCTTTTTCTTCATTAAAAAGAAGGATGGCTGCCTCTGACCTGTACAGGATTACCAAAAACTCAACAACATCACTATCAAAAATCAGTACCCTCTTTCACTCATCTCTGAGTTGGTAGACAAGTTACAAGGTAGCAAGTACTTCACCAAACTAGACATTTGTTGGGGCTACAACAATGTCCAGATGAAGGAAGGTGACGAATGGAAGGTAGCATTTTGCACAAATTGAGGATTATTCGAACCCCTCATCATGTTTTTCAGCCTAACCAATTCCCTGGCCACTTTTCAAACTATGATGAACATGCTCTTCAAGGACTTGATAGATCAAGGAAAAGTCATAGTATATATAGACAACATTATGATCTTCTCAAAGAATCACAAGGAACATGTAAACATAGTATGACAAGTATTACAAATTCTAAAAGAAAACAAGTTGTTCTTGAAACACAAAAAGTGCAAATTTGATGTCTCTGAAACTGAATATCTTGGCTTGATCATCAGTCAAGACAAAGTAAAAATGGACGAAGAAAAAGTGTCTGCAATCCACAACTGGCCCATCCCCACCAGTTGAAAACAATTACGAGGTTTCCTAGAATTCCTCAACTTTTATCAAAGATTCGTCTGCAACTTCACTCAAGTTGCACATCCCTTAAATGCCCTCACCTCTGACAAAAGAGAATTCAAATGGACAACAGAATGCCAACAAGCATTCAATTCTCTCAAAAATATCCTCACTACTGCTCCTGCTCTCAGGATGTCCTGCAATGACGCCCCATTCAGAATTGAAACAGACGCTTCTGGATTTGGCATAGGAGCAGTATTGTCCCAAAAACAAGAAGACATATGGCAACCAGTGGCCTTCATCTCCAAATCCCTTAGCGACTCTGAACATAATTATCACACAGGAGATTTGGAAGCCCTCACCATCATGTTCACTCACAAGGAGTGGTGCCACTATCTACTTGGCGCAAAATACGAATTTGAGGTTCTCACCAATCACAAAAATCTTGAATTCTTTAAGAAGCCCCAGGACTTATCAAGGAGACAAGCTAGGTGGTCTCAAGCTGCTCAAGAATATCATTTCAAAATTGTCCATCACAGTGGAAAGACTAACCCGGCCAACCCTCTGTCCCAGAGGCCAGACCATGAAAAGGGGGTAGAGTCTGACAATGTCATATCCATCCTCCAACCCCTAGGTTGCCCCCTCCGAACCATCTCCAGCCATCTCCACCCTCACCAATCCCATATCCTCATCTGCTCCTCTGCCCCACATCTCAGAGTCCCATCCCTTGTCAATGGAGTGCCCCTAACTCATGTCAGGCATATTTGGATTGTCATCCCTCATGTTTGACAGGTGCCATGCAGAGTCAGTTGCCATTGTATCACTCCCATATGTCCTCCTGCTTTCTGACCACACCATGTGCTCTTTCCTTTGACACTTACATGTTTCATCTCCTTGACTACCATTTGTTTCACCTTACTTTGCCTGTATATAAACCTCCATACTTCCTGTACTGTTCCTTAGTATGAATATTGACTAAATTCCCTCCTCCTCATTGTCTGACCCCCTGTCCCTATCTCCTCCCTCCTAGTCCAATCTCTGAAATACAAGGACCTGGACCTATACAAGGGTGTGACACATAAGTCCTATGCCAACATCCTCACTAAGTCCTTCTATTCCACTCCCTCTGTCAGACCTCCAGTCCATCTCCATTACTAACCCCCCTCCACCTCAGTACTTGCCACCCTCCTCTGACTGGAGTTGGTATGGGGATCCCAGAGATTCAATAGTTGACCCATTAATTTGACAGTATATTCATACTCAAGCTTGTATAGGTTTGTCTTCATGACTTCCCGATCATTTACCCCTCACGATAGTGCCTTGTGGAACACCTTTGGTAGTTCCCACACAATTCCATGCAAGTTCATCAGCCTGTCCACCAGGCATGGTAACTCCACCTCAGGATACCACCCTCGTTGGGGCACCCTCTTTCCATTGACCCCCCTACCAGACTGCTCAGAGTCTCCGGATGCACCCCATTTCATGGAGCTACCTGATGATGACAATGAGCACAGGGGCTACAGACCCGATGGCCCTCCACCACAGGACCCTGAAGATGATGGAGATTCATCCTCCAGCTCTGATGAGCAGGATCCTCACCCTGACCATGATCCTTTTGGTCATGATGACTTCAAGCAGCAGAACAACGTCCCACTTGTGTATGAACTGTTCACCCAGCTAGCTGGAGCGATCTGGAACATGACCAGGCAGGCATTGCGACACAAAAAGAGCTCTGATACCTGGAAAACCAAGGTCCGAGAACCTGATCCATTCAACAGGTTTAACTCCAAGAAACTCTGTCCATTTGTAGTCCAATGTGAACTCAATTTACAAGCAAATCCAAAGACCTTCAAAACAGACTGGACTAAGGTAACATTTGCCCAATCTTATCTCAAAGGGGTAGCCCTAGAGTATTTTGAACTAGACCTTCTCAGAGATGAACCTCCAGAAAATCATCTGCTATGGATGGACAATTGGAAAACTTTCTTATTTGAATTACAATCCAATTTTGGGCCTCATGACCCTGTAGCTGATGCAGAAGCTCACCTTGAGTAACTGCAGATGCACAACTCACAACAAATTTCTAGATATATTGTCAAATGGAACCACCTTGCATCACAGGTCCAAGGCTGGGGCCCTGGTGCCCTCTGCTGGAGTTTCTATAATGGACTTCCAGACCAAATCAAGGACAAGTTGTCACACCAGGGTAAGCCCAACAACATCCATGATCTCCAATCCCTTGCCCAGCAGATTGATCACTGACACTGGGAGCGCAAGGAAGAGATCACTTGGGCAAACAAGGCCTCCAGTTCCAACCCTGGAAACTCCAAACCATCAAACACCTCTACCCAATCGATGTCTGCAAAACTTAAGGATGACAAGCCTAAAGGTAATAACAATCCTCTGAACTCTGGTTCCTCCAGAAAAGACAACAAAGGTAATGGGCCTCCTAAGGACCCATCTATCTCCTCTAAGCTCAGCAAGGATGGCAAACTCCTTCCTGAGGAGCACCAACGCCAAATAAAAAATCATCTATGTCTTTTCTGTGGACTGCCAGGCCACTCCACTGGTGATTGTCCAAAATTGACCTCTAGAGCTGCAAAGGCCTGCTCCACTACTCTGGCAGTACCAGCCTCTGGCTCCACCTCCTCTGAGGCGAAAAAATAGAGAGCGACTCCTCTGGCTCTGCATGGGCTGGGAGTCACATTGAACCCAACTATGCTCTCAAGGAGCTTCATCTCAACACATCCGCTTTTTCTAATCCAAACTCTCTTTGACCCTTTGTTTCTATTCCTGACTTCTCTCTGTTCTCCGTTCCTGTTCTTGTTGATTTTGGCTCTACTCACTGTTTTATTGACTCCTCCTTTGTCAAGAAATACAAAATATCTATGAACTCCATACCTCCAATATCACTCTGTCTCTTTGACAGCTCCTCTGCTTCTCCTATTAATTCCTCCATAGAACTCACTATCTCCTTTCCGTCAGGCAAGACCACCTCCAAGACATTTTTTGTCACCTCCTTGGATTCTTCATGCTCACTAGTTTTAGGACACAGCTGGCTCACCTGCTACAATCCATTGATTGACTGGGTCATGAGCAGCATCTTGTTCTAGACTCCTGCAGACAGAATGCCAAGCCTGACGTCAACCTCTGCGCCTCTGGGGCCTCCTCCCAACTTTCCTCCAACCCCGGAGTGCACTCCAGAATCACCTACCACTCCAGGACTTCATTGTCCTCCCATCTCCTTTGTCAATGCGACTGCCTTTGCATGCACATGCAAGATGGAAGGCTCAGTCCAATTTGCCATGAAACTCCAAAATCCTAAGGAGGCTGAAGCACACTCTGCCTCCATCTCCGATGCTCCTGAGGAACCCATAGATCTCTCCAGAGTTCCTCCAGAGTACCATGACTTCGCAGACGTCTTTAGCAAATGAAAGGCAGATACCCTACCACCTCATCGTCCCTTTAACCTCAAGATTGAACTGGAGGAAGGCACCTCTCCTTCAATTGAAAAGCTCTACTCCCTTTCCCCTACTGAGCAACAAACCCTCTATGACTTCATTGACAAGCACCTGAACATTGGCTTCATCCAAGCCTCCAGCTCACCCCATGCTGCTCCGATGCTTTTCATCAAAAAGAAGGACAGATCCCTTCATCTCTGTGTCAACTTCCATGGCCTCAATGCTATCACCAAGAAAGACCATTATCCCCTTCCACACACCACTGACCTCCTCAATGCCCCAAGCAGAGCAAAGATCTACACTAAGCTTGATCTCCAGCATGCATACCACCTGGTCTGCATTGCTGAAGGTGATGAGTAGAAGACTACGTTCCGGACCTGCTACAGATCATATGAATAGTTGGTTATGCCCTTTGGACTGACTAATGCACCAGTGGCCTTTCAAAGGTTCATCAATAGTATCTTTGCTGATATGCTAGATGTCTCCATTGTGGTCTACTTAGATGACATCCTGATCTACTCCCAAGACCTTGCCTCCCACCGGAAACATGTCCGGGAGGTACTCTGACATCTCCATGCTAATGGGTTATACCTGAAACCAGAGAAGTGTGAATGGCACTCCAACTCCATTGAGTACCTTGGATATATGCTCACTCCCTCTGGTCTTGCTATGGCCAAGGATAAAATCAAAGCTATTGTGGATTGGCCTGAGCCCAGGAAGGTCAAGGATGTTCAGTTCTTCCTTGGTTTCGCCAATTTCTATCATCATTTCATTCATAATTATGCTAATATTGTTGTTCCACTAACCCGCCTCACTTGTAAAGGTGCCCCTTGAAACTTCTCCGAGGACTGCTGGAAGGCCTTTCAGGGCCTCAAAACTGCCTTCACATCTGCTCTGGTGTTGGTTCACTGGATTCTGGATACTCTAATGATTGTTGAAACTGATGCTTCTGACTATGCTATGGCAGGAATCCTTTCCATTTCTACTCTGGATAACGACTTACACCCCATAGCATTCTATTTCTGTTCTCTCCATGATGCAGAACTGAATTATGATACTCATGATAAAAAACTCCTAGCGATCTTTGAAGCTTTCCATCAGTGGTGACATTACCTCGAAGGCTCTGGAACTCTGATCTCCATTTTCACAGACCACAAAAACCTCAAATACTTTACCTCTACCAAAATCCTCACCTGCCAGCAAGCCCACTGGTCAGAATACCTTTGCCAATTCAACCTAGCAGTACAGTATCACCTGGGCAAGCTTGGGGTGAAACCTAATGCACTGACTAGATGTTGGGATGTCTACCCAAAAGAGGGGAATAAGGACTACACTCGTGTTAACCCTGACAATTACAGACCCATTTTTACATGGGACCAACTCACTGCATCCATTTGAGCTACCTACCTTGCAGCTCTGGTCCTCTGGGCCTCACTCCTCATTGACATTGAGCAACTTCATTCCAACATCCTCTCCTCTCTTCCCAATGATCCTGTCACATCTCCTCTCCTCTCCTCCCTACCTACTAACGATCCTTGATGGGCCATCTCTTCAGAAGGTTTCCTTCTCCGTGATAGCCATATCTATGTCCTGGAACAGGGTGACCTCCAACTCCAGATCCTCTGGACTTTCCATGATCACCCTACCACAGGTCACTTTGGTCAAAACTGTACTCTAGAACTGATCCGTCGAGAGTACACCTGGCCAGGCATCTGGACCTTTGTAAAAGATTATGTTAGTTCTTGTACAGCCTGTGCTTGTGCTAAAGTTCCTAGGCATTGTCCATACAGCCTCCTGAAACAACTCCCTATCCTGGAGAAGCCATGGAACTCCATCTCCATGGATTTCATCAAGCACCTTCCAGCTTCTGAAGGCTTCACGGCCATCCTAGTGGTAATTGACAGGTTGTCAAAACAAGCCATCTTCATCCCCACTCATGATACTGTTTCCTCTGCTGACCTCACCCAGCTATTCCTGATCAATGTCTTCTCCAAGCATGGAGTTCCCTCCCATGTCACCTCCGATAGGGGCTCTGAGTTTGTATCTCACTTCTTCAGATCCTTAGGTAAAGCACTAGATATGCACCTCCACTTCACCTCCAGTTACCATCCAGAAGGTGACAGATAAACGGAACGTGCTAACCAGATGCTAGAGCAGTACCTTCAGGTATACTGCAATTACCAACAGGACAACTGGTTGGAGCTCCTGCCCTTGGCAGAGTTTGCCTACAACAATGCTCCAAGTGCTACTACTGGAGTATCACCGTTCTTCGTGAACAAGGATTACCACCCAAACTTCTCAGTTTACTCCAACCATTCTCTAACCTCCTCCTCAGCATCCACTTATGTCACTGACCTTGACCAGTTACATGAGTTCCTCTGCTCGGAGATGCTCGCAGCACAGCACTGCTATCAGGGCCCAGCTGATGCCAAGTGTAGCCCAGCTCCAGACTTCTGAGTCGGAGATCTGGTCTACATGAGGGCAAAATATTTCTGCTCTACTAGACCTTCTAAAAAGCTTTTGGAGAAAAATCTGGGACCTTTCCCTATTATTGCCCAACCAGGTACACATTCATTCACATTATGTCTCCCTGATTCTCTCCAATCTGTTCACCCTGTTTTTTACATCTCCCAGTTAGAACCTTCTACTCCGAATACTATAGCAAACCATGACCAGCCTCCACCTCCTCCAATCGAGGTGGACAGGGAGCTGGAGTATGAGATTGCAGAGATCCTTGACTCCAAAATCGATCAGAGAAGGCATCACTGCCAACTCCTGTACCTGGTGCATTGGCTCAGTTATGAGGAAACTAACGAAGAGACCTCCTGGCTCCTTGCCACAGAGTTGGGGAACGCAATGGAACTCATCTTGGACTTCCACCGGAGGTATTCCAAGAAGCCTGAACCACTACCCACTCCATAGGAGTCATCTCCAGTCACTCCTTTACTTATTTCCTTCCTCCTTTTGCTTTCTGATCTTTGTTCACTCTTGTCTTTCTCTTACTCTCCCAAAAACTCCTTACTATATTAAAAGA
>JBBPJY010001097.1:0-10214 GCA_038088975.1 Xerocomus cyaneibrunnescens
CTTCCTCCAGTCGTGTTATGGCTGAGGATTAAATCAAAGCGGTTGTGAATTGGTCCAAGCCTAGGAAGGTCAAGGATGTTTAGTCCTTCCTTGGTTTTGCCAAATTCTATTGTTGTTTCATTCACAATTATGCTAATATTATTGTTTTGCTAACCCATTTCACTTGTAAAGGCACTCCTTGGAACTTTTTCAAGGACTGCTGGAGGCCTTCCAGGGCCTCAAGGCCACCTTCACATCTGCTTTGGTGCTGGTTCATTGGACTCTGGATACTCCAATGATTGTTGAAACTGATGCTTCTGACTATCCCATTGCAGAAATCCTTTCCATATCTACTTCAGATAATAACTTACACCCCATAGTATTTTATTCCTGTTCCCTCTGTGATGCAAAACTGAATTATGACACTCATGATAAAGAACTCCTAGCGATTTTTGAAGCCTTTCATCAGTGGCAACACTACCTTGAAGGCTTTGAAACTTCAATCTCCATTTTCATGGACCACAAGAACCTTGAATACTTCACCTCTACCAAAATACTCACCCACAGGCAAGTCAACATTTCTAATACTAGTGCTTGCCTAGAAGCACAATTTTAAGACTGTGCTCCAGTGTTACTTTCCTTTCAACCCTTTGAAACATACTTTCTTTTTGACTCTGGACTTAGTCAGCCAATCTCCTTCATATATGAACTCTGTAGATTTTGTATTGTACTACTCAGTTTGAATATCAACTTAACTTGATGTCCTCCTCATTTGACCTTAAGTTATTGATTACTACTCTAACTATCCTCTGACCTCTGACCCTCTATTCCTAAATTCAGGACACTGAATCCTTTTCAAGGCACTTAAAGTTCCTCAGAGTTTCCAACACAGTTTAACACTTACCCACTTTTTCTACAATACCCCACTGATCATCAAGACACATGTCTTTAACTATGCCATCACTGGCATTCTTTTCATTTGCTGTGTGGATAATGATAACCATCCTATTGCACTTTACTCCTGTATCCTCTCTACTCCAGAACTCAATTATAACATCCACAACAAGGAATTGCAAGCCATTTTCAAGTCCTTCCAGACTTGGCAACACTACCTTGAGGGCTCCAGAACTCTGATTAACATAGTAACCAATCATAAAAACTTAGAGTATTTTGCTATCACTAAACTTCTCACCTAGTATCAAGCCTAGTGATTGGAGTTCCTCTTTCAGCTCAATATGATGGCCCAGTTTCACTCCAGACATTTAGGTGCCAAATCCAATTTCCTCACTAGGTGCTGGATTATCTCTTTCAAAAAGAGGGATACAATCTATGTTCATATCAACCCTGTCATATCCCAGAATCTTCAAGTCCAACTCTAGTCCTTTCAGATCAACTCCACTACAAACTCTGGTCTGTTTCCTGTTTCTCTCTATAATGTTATATCCATTCTCTGACCTCTAAATTGCCCTTTCTGAACCATCTCTGGCTATCTCTGTCCTCACAAATCCCATACTCCTGTCTACTCCTCTACTTCACATCTCAGAGTTTCTTCCCTTAGTATCAGAGTGCCCCTATCTTACATCAGGTGCATTCAAACTTGTTATTCCTTGTATTTAACAAGTGCTACATGGAGCCAGGTGTTATTGTATCACTTTCATATGCTCTCCTGCTTTCTGACCATACCATGTGCTTTTCCTTGGATACTTATAAGTTTCATTCCCTTGCCTACCATTGTTTCATATTTTCATACCTTACTCCACTTGTATATAAACCTCCATACTCCCTGCACTATCCCTTAGTATGAATATCAACCATTTTCTGCTCTCTTTCTCATCTGACTTTCCCTTATATTTCTATCTCCATCCTTCTGGTTCTCTTTTTGAAATATGAGAACCAGACCTATGCAAGAACATGACACATAAGTCTTATACCATCATTCTCACTAAGTTTTCCATTCTTTACTTGTCTGACTTTTCCCTTATATCTTTACCTTCATCCTCCTGGTCCTCTCTTCAAAATACAAAAACCAGACCTATACAAGAACACAACACATAAGTCCTGTGCCAACATTCTCACTAATTTCCCCATTTTTCACTTCCTTCATTAGACCTCTGGTTCCCCCCCCCCTAGCTAACTTTTTCCACCCTAGTACAGTGACTCCCAAAACCATTTCAATATTTGACATTAATCCAAAGTATGAAGTGTCTTGCTGCCATATGTGGAAAGGTCAGTGAGATAAAATATAGCACTAACTCCTGGCTACAAATTGGTCCTTGGTTTATGTGATTTGGCTTAGGGATTATAGAGATATGCCTATTTTAAAATAAAGACTCCATTGAAATAGATTGTCACTTTTTGTATAAGCATTAAAAACTTAGTCAAATAAAAATACATTTGGCATTGTTTTGTTATACAAACAATAATATACACATAAATAGTATGTCTGAGTTTTAAATTATTCTCACACACTTTGTTTCCATACTTTCACCATCATGTGATCCCTCCTTGCTGATCAAAAGGCCAATATTATTGCTAAGCTTAATGCTGGCCACCAGCTTATATCATTGCCTCTGATCTTGGTGTTGGGATTGGTACTATATCTAGGCTTCACTCCGAAGAGTGCCCAGGCCTTCAAAAGTCTACTGGTGGCTGTTCATCCAAACTTTCTCCTATCAATACTCATTATGCCATGCATCTTATCTTATCTCATCAAGCAGAGAATGCTGTTCAAGTTACAAAAACACTCTTCAATATCAACAACATATCCTTTCATCCCAACACCATTTGCAAACAGCTGAAAAAGAGTGATATGAAAGCTGTTTCCAAGCTAAAATACCCTCTTCTTTCATATAAGCATTGCAAGGCCTGCTTAGGCTTTGTATATACTCATAGGGGTTGCATTATAGATGATTGGATGATAACTATTTGGTCTGATGAAACCAAAATCAATTGCTTAAGGTCAGATGGAAGGAAGTGGATGTGAAAAAGGCCAGGTAAGAAGGGGCTTAGTAATAGGCTGATCAAAGGAATCCTCAAGCATGATGGAGGTTTCATCATGTTTTGGGGGTGTATGACCTGAGAGGGAGTTAGCTATGCTACCAAGATATGTAGATGGTAGGATGGATGGAGCTCTCTACCATCAAATT
Organism: Xerocomus cyaneibrunnescens; assembly: GCA_038088975.1. Taxonomy (NCBI): domain Eukaryota; kingdom Fungi; phylum Basidiomycota; class Agaricomycetes; order Boletales; family Boletaceae; genus Xerocomus; species Xerocomus cyaneibrunnescens. The sequence goes on from JBBPJY010001097.1 coordinate 3,126, forward strand.
TTAAAGGATGAACTACTGCAAACCTTGCAGTTCTATGGTCTTAATCCTCCTCATATTATTTTTTAACATAATATAACCCTAAGCACACCTGCAATCAGATCAAGAAGTGGCTAGAAGAGCAGGATTTCAGGACTATTATATAGCCCACACAGTCCCCTGACCTCAATCTCATTGAACACCTTTGGTGTTACCTCAAAAGAAGACTGGCAGAATATGAAACCCTGTTAGGACTGAATTAGATGAACTCCAAGGAACTCTGATGAACTGGAGTTGTAGTGAGTCAGACAGAACTTTGGCTTCACTGTATGTGGTGTGCTCTTGCAAGGAATTTGGTGTTTCAAATTTAGAAACAGAGGGTCAGAGATCAAAGGGTGGTCAGAGTAGTCATGCAGTAACTTAAAGAGTGGAGGGCAAATGGAAAGAATGTCAAGTCTAGTTGATATTCAAACTAAAGAATACAAGGCAGGATTCTATGGAGTTTATATGTAAAGGAGAAGTCAGATTACAAAGTCCAAAGTCAGAAAGAGATATGTACTGGAGTAGTCAGAAGCTAAGTAATGCTGGAGTGCAGCCTCAGAGCTGTGCTGACTTAGTAAACAGAGAATGAAATGTAAGATGAATAACAAGGTTAGAACAAAAACAAGGAGTCATGAAGTGTTACTAATATAGGTGTTTGAGTAAGTATCTATAGAGGAAGAAAGAGAATAGAATAGAGATTATAGCAAGGTTAGTCTGGAAGGAACTGGAGATGGACTTGTAAGTCTGGGATCTAACAAACCCCCCCCAAAGAGTATAGAGGAGTTGTGAGAAAGAATTTAGGTGGAGTAGGAGAAGATACTAGTTAAGGAGTGTTAGAAATTGATTGAAAGCATGCCTAGGAGGATTCAGGCAGTGCTTAAGGCCTGAACTGTATTATTGGCCTTTCCAGGGAGAATTTGCTAAACAATAGCATGCTTGTTGGTGGAAAAAAGTTTTGAAGAATGACCACCATGATGGTTTTTCTTCTCTGATTGGATTTCCTGAAGCATCCTAGTTGCAGTTGACTTTTCTAGGCCAGTTTGGAATGCAATTTTCCTGCAAGAAAGATCTAGGGAAGCAAGGGAGATGATGTTGTCTCTTTAAGCAGCAAAAAGGTGTTTTATGATGAATTCTTTGTAATTGTTCATTCATGTAGGATGGAGAGCTGGATCTTTCTTTTGAAGTAGGTCTGGTTTGAACCACTCTAGTGCCATATCTTTCAGGTACAACTGGGCAAATGTGACCTTTGCATGGTCAGAGGCAAAAAGCCTTAGAACAGTCCTGGAAGTTTAACTGGCATTAGACAAGAAACACCTGGAGTTCGCAGGAATCTGTCCTATCAAACTGGTCTGGCTTCCTAGACTTTGGTTCATTGCAAGGACTTAGAGAGTTTCTTCTTAGAGGAACAGATGAGGACATGGATAGCACTGGCCAGGTTGGCCAACATATCTCATGGGATGTAGTGGGTCAAAAAACTGTCCCAATGTTTGCATGTTTTGCACTAAATGCAATGCCTGTCAATAACACCTAATTATTATTCTAAACTCTAAGTGTATGAAATACCTTATGTAAGTAAATATTATGTCACTCTTACATCATTGACTAGTCTATAGCATTTATAAACCTTGCCATTACAAATCAGTTCATTCTGGAGTTATAAATGAACTTTGGACTGCATGACCCCATCAGAGATGCAAAACACCAACTTGACCACCTGACAATGAAGAATGGTCAAAGGATCAACAAGTATGTCATTGAGTTTAACAGCATCCCATCCCAAGTCTAGGGCTATGGAGAAGGTGCCCATCAGCACCATTTCTACAATGACCTCCTGGACCACATCAAAGATGAGATCTCACAGGTTGGCAAATCCCCCACCCTTTTCATACTCTATCAGCTTGTCTATATCCATTGATGCCTGCTACTCAGAATATAGATCAGAGGTTAGCTGGTAGATAAAGCTTTTCAGCAATACTTCCCAGGTATTCAACAAAACCTTTGAGTTTGTTGCTAGCTCCTTCAAGAAATCCAAAGGAAAGTCCACCAGCACTTTTAACAACTTTAGAGCATTCACTCCTCCCAAGCTGGACTTGTCATCTTAACTTGAAAAGAATGGCAAGCTTACAGCAGCTAAGTCAAGGATCCAGTGTCCTGAATTTGTGGATGAAGGGTCAGAGATTGGAGGATGGTCAAAGTAGTCATATGTACAACCTAACATCATCAGAGAACCTCCTTTATACATACTTGAGAGTATCATTCACCAACCTATTATCACCTCTTCTATTTCATGCCCATTTACATCCATCTGACCCTAGATGATTAATTTTAGTTTCATCAGCTCATATTATCCTCTTTCAATTGTCTATAGTGCAATTATTGTGAGCATAAGCAAAGTCTAAGCAAGCTTTGCAATACTTTGCAAAGGAAAGTGGGCACTTGGACTTGACTACAGCCTTCATACCAGCTTTCTTTAAGTGGTGATGGACAGTATTTGCAGAGAGGGATGGTTGATAATGTTAGTAAAGCTTTGGTCACCTGGACTGCATTTTCAGCCTTTCCAGAAGTGATAAGGTATTGAGCATAATGGATATTGATAGCAGAAAGCATGAAAGAACAACCTTCAATAGCTTTGGGAAGGGTAGAACACATTCTAGAGTGGAGTTTGGGTATGGTAGAAGGGCTGACAGTAGTTTTCTTGGCAATCAATTCACCAACTTTGCCAACATCAAGCATGAAGAGAATAGTGCTTTATTGAGTGAGAAAAAGAGATCCAACCATGGTGTTGGTTGGAAATCAAGAAGTGTGGGAACATTTTTAAACTCAGACATACTATTTGGATGTGTATCTTTGTTTGTAGTAACAAACAGTAACAATTATTCTATGATTTCACTGAGATCCTAATCATTGATTCAAAAGTGAAAAAACTCTTTCCATGGTATTGATGTTTCAAAATGATCATATTTCATCAGCCTGTGAACCAAATCATGTGATATAGGGGGCAATCTTGTAACCAAGTGTATGTACTATTTATGGCTCCACTAAAGCCAAGTGAAACTCCCATGCCACTTGGCAGCATACTTCAACACATTGCTAAAACTATTAACATGGAAAGGGTTTTTGGAGTCACTGTACAACAACTTAGAGATCAAGTGAGGAGAACATCAAGTTATCTTGATATTTGAACTCTGGAAATACAGAGTGGAATCTACAGAGCTTATATATGGAGGAGGAATGAGATTACTAAAGTTCAGAGTCAGAAAGGAATATATACTGGAGAGTCAGAATATGTGTAATACTGGAGCATAGCCTCAGAGCTGTGTTCATTGATAATGAAGTCTTGAGTAATCAAGAATTAAATATAAGTAGTAATGACAAGAGGAGTCACAGAGCTTTACTAATGTAAGAGTATGAATAAAGTAACAAAGAGAGAAACAGAAAACAAACCAGAGTTAATAGCAGAGGTGATCTGGAAGGACTGAAGTTTGGACTTGGAAGTCTGGGACATGACAGTATCCCCATCTTAGGCCTGAACCCTCTTTATTATCTTCCTTTTCATCCTCCTCCATTACCTTTTCTTTGCCTTCCTTATTTGTATCATCCAGATATACCTCCAATATTTTTAACTCCACCAGGTGCCCCACTAGGCATGTCAGGTGGTTGAGCCACCCTTTGATCATGTTTTGGTGGTCCTGGATCACCTTCATGATAATCCAGGTGCACTCCATCAATTCTGACCATTGCCTGCCCACCTCCTTGTCAAACCATGCCCTCTTCCATGCCTGCTCTGACTTGTTTTTTGTCTTGCTTCTTCATTTTCTTCCACTCTGCCTTTTCCTCTCCAGGACACTCTCACACTTTGTCTTGACTTTTTGGCATTCCACACATGCTGTCAACTTACCAGGACCTAGGATGCAGTACAGTCCCCAGTTTCCACACTCTGCCAGCCCCTTCACATGCACCTTTCCCTAAAGCCTTGGTTTCTCTTGGCCTGCTCTGCCTGTGCTTTTCATTAGCCATGATTGCCAATGACTCATCCTGGCTGCTGCCACAGCCTCTGCTCAATGCCTTATGGCTTCCTCTTCTGTCCTCTTAACCCTCCTCTGCTCCTTCTTCTCCTTCTACACCTTTACTTGCCATCTTCACTTCACCCCTTTCACATCCCAAGGGTCATTGTCATTATCAATGTTCTCTGTCACCTGGGTATTGTTCTAGTTTCTAATATCAGTGAGGTCAAACATGATGGTTGAATACTTAAGGAGCTAGCCTACATAACACCTGGACTTTTATACCATGCAGGTGATTGCACTCCACTTTGTTTTTCTCCAACTTCACCAATCAACAGAGTTATATGATCTTCAGGGGTTAAGAGGACACAGAGGGAGAAAGGAAGAAAGTGCCAGAAGAAATCGAAGAAGTAGAGAATGTAGTGTAACATTGTTTGTTTTCTTGTCTTTGTAAATACAGCCATCTTGCCAGAATTAAGATTGAGGTCCAGGCTTCTATAGGTACTAGAGGTGGAAGTCTAAGACAAGCTTTGAAGTGTGATCCAATTCTGTTGCAAGTAACCAAGAGCTTTCTTTGTTGGGACCCCCTTATCCAGACCAATGGACTAGATACAACAGTTTACAGTTCTTTCATCTGTGGTCTATCTTGGAGTCAAAGATTTCTTCTTCCAGTTTGTTGTCAACCTTGACCAAGGGCAGAGGTGATTGAACATGGTTCAGAATGGTGTTCAGAACATCAGGTTCCTGCTGGAAGACATGAAAGACTGAAACCTGCCAAGGAAATGATTTCATAGGAACCTAGGTTTTTTTTGAAGAGTTTCTTGAAAGGCCATGTAGAACAGAAGTACTTTGCTTTCACAAAAATGAGGTCACCAAGCCTAAAGTCTAGTACTGGGGTTTGCCTGGCATCCACAAGTCCTTGATATCTTTGCTGGGCAGTGGATATCTCTTCATGAAGGAAATTATACAAGAAGACTAGATCAATGGAGTACTTGCAGGCTTGGGCAGAGATGAGGTCATGCTCAGGGTGGATGGAGATGTTGGAATGATACACTTTGTTAGTGAAGAATGGGAAAACACCAGTGATTGCATTTAGAGTGTCATTGTATGTCTTCACAAGGGCCAGGAGTTCAGGCCAGTTGACTGTTTGTGAATTACAACAAATCTGAAGATATTGCTCCAGGGTTTGTTTATTTGTTTGGTTTGTCTATCATTCTCCAGATGGTAACCAGAAGTGAAATGGAGCTGGATGTTGAGCACTTTTCCAAGGAAGTGGAAAAAGTGAAAGATAAACTCCAAGCCTTGACAGAGGTATATAATGTGTGAAGGTACTCCATGTTTGGAGAAAATGTGGAGGGGGAACAGCTTAGCTAACTCTGAAGACATCTCCTTGTCAGAATAAAGATACATTGTTTCAACAACCTGTTGATGATGACTAGTATTGTGGTGTGACCAGAAGACAGAGGAAGCTGCTCTATGAAGTCTATGAAGATTGAGTTCCATAGATGAACATCATCAGAGTGGTGTCACCAGAAGGGAAGTGGTTAAAGAGGTCCAGAGCTTGAGTGGACACATTCAGTTGGATCTCCTTGGGTGCATTGGCAGGTGGCCCTTTGCTGCATGAGGAAGTGGACTCTGTGCATTCCTTTGCCCTGTGTCCTGCTTGACTGCAGAACATGCACAAGTCATTATTGAAGTGGCACTTGCGCTTGGCTGCTTGTGAGCTTTCTGTCATTGCCAAGCTTGGATGACAGGTCCTGCTTAGGAGGAGCGGATGCTCTAGAGGTGGTGAAAGTGCTGGTAGACAGTAGACTTTCCTTTAAACTCCTTGGAGGAGTGGGAAGAGCATCAGTGGTTTTGTTAGATGCCTTGGAGAAGTTGCCAGAGGGTTTTGCCTGATGGCCAACCTCTGACTATGCCCTCCTAGTAACAGGCATCAATTGCATGACCAAGTTGGCAGAGTTTGGAGAACATAGAGGATTTGCCAACCTGTGAGATCTCATCCTTGATGCTGTCCATAAGACCATTGTGATGGTTGAACTGGTGTTCTGCATTTCCAATGGGTTGTACAGTGTGAAATTGGTTTGCAACTCCAAAACAAACACCTTGTAGTTGTCAATCCATATGGGGTGAGAGCCAGGTCATCAATCTGGAGAAGGTCTAGCTCAAACCATTCTCGTACCATACCTTTGAGGTACAACTGAGCAAAGGTGACCTTGGTGCAAGTTGGAGGTGAAAGCCTTGGGGCAATCTTGGATATTCAACTCACACTGGACTAGGAAAACCTAGAGTTTGCAGAAATTTGTCCCATTAGACTGGTCCAGTTCATGGACTTTGGTCTATTGAGAGGACTCAGAAGCTTTCTTCTTTGAGGACTGGGCAAGGACCGAGATAGCACTAGCTATATTGGTGAGGGTATCCTCATGGGAGATGTTCCTCATATCTGAGGACTGGGGTTGAAGTCATCTTCTGGGAGGTTGGAGTTGTTGAAGAGGGGTCTTTGTCAGGCTCACCTGGGTTTCAGGGTTGCCTTTGTAGCTTGGGGTGTGGAAATTAATAGAAAGCTCATCACCACTGTCCGACAGTTCCTTAGTGTGTGCACCAGAAATTGGATTACTGGGCAGAAACTGTGAAATTGGTCAATAAGGTTGGGACCTCAGTGATTGCAGCCAAAAGTGTTGAGAGGGTTGAAGTAAAAGGGTGTGTGAATACTCTAGTGCATGATCTAGTACCCCAAGTGATGTTTTAGCCATAGGTAGGGGAATACATTGCAAGTGGGGATTCCATTCAAATATACTGTTAAACTAGGGCAGATGAACTCCAACTCTGAAGTACCGGAGTTGTGAGGGGTTGGACAGGACTTGGCTTTCACTATATGTGGTGCATCCCTGCAAAGGATCCAGTGTTCCAAATTTTTGGACAGAGTCAGAGATTGGAGGCTTTGCTCTTGCTAAAAACATCCATGAAGTGATTATATTCCAAAGGAACTCCAAAGAGGTTGGTAAAGCTCCATGACTCTTCTTCTCATTCTAACTCTGTTTCCATTCTTGATTACTCAGGACTCCAT
>JBBPJY010001099.1:0-10206 GCA_038088975.1 Xerocomus cyaneibrunnescens
AGGGCACGCGCTCGTCACGCCTGTTCGTGCGATCCTCCTTACCTCCATGAGAATCAAATGCCAGCTCGCCCGCATCCACCAACGCCCGCGCACGGTCCCAGTCGAGCGTCTTCCCACTGCCCCCACTAAGCCCGTCGGCGCGCTGCGCATCCAACAACACGAATGCGTGCAACCCGGGGCGTGTCACGTCCTGCAGACCGTCCGTCTTGGGGATGGCCGCAACTCCATAGGCACCCACTGGTCCCGCCTCAGCTACAGTTCCACTTCCAGTAATACGGCCAGCGCCAGCGCCGACATGGAACGCACGCACGACAGGCACTCCCACGAACCTTGCCCATTCCACCGGTTCCGACCCGTGCAGCTGCACAAGATCCAACCCCACGCGCGCGACGGTCTCCTGCACGACGCGGAGCGGCGCATCTTGGAAGACACCCACAAGCAGCGGGCGCCGGTGAGTGAGCGTGCGTGTAAGTCGACGCGCGTGGGCAGTGAACCAGGGCGCGTTCCCGACTGTGTTGAGTTCCCAGGGTTTTGGTACTGGCAGAGTCGAGGGCTCGGGTTCATTCTCCGATTCTGGTGCGTTCTCTTTTTCTGGTTCTGGTTCATTCTCGGCTTCTGGTCCTGGTTCATCCTCTCCCTCTAGTTCTAGTTCTAGTTCCGGCTCTTTCTCTGTTTCTGCTCCCGTTTTCGCTTTCACGTCTGCATCCGTGTTGAAACTCGGTGGCGCGTTTGGAGAGGAACGCAAGGCACGGACGGCACTCGCGATCGAGCGTGCCACATCCACCGAGACGCACCGCTTGCTCGACGGCACAAAGACAAGGCCAAGCAAGTCTGCACCCGCTTTAGCTGCCATCAACGCATCTTCTATGCTCCGAATCCCACAAATCTTGACCAACACCTCCTGCTCCTGCTCCTGCTCCGGCAACGGCCAATCCAGCAAGTGGTGGATAAACACCCTTGGGTCCTTGGCGCGCATGAGCGCCTCGCCGACGAGCACGGCGTTAACGCCCTGTTTGGCATACCCTCTTACGTCCTCGGGCCCACTGATCCCGCTGAGCGCGCAGAGTACGACGTCGCCCCGCGCCATGTCCGCTAGGCGGCTCGTCGTACCCATATCGACGTTAAAATCGTGCAAGTTCCGGTTGTTCACCCCAACGACTCTGGCACCCAACTCGAGCGCGACACGCATCTCATCCATGGTGTGCACCTCGACGAGGGGTTCCATCCCGAGCGATAGAGAATAGGCATACAAGGCATGCAAACGCGTAGGGGGGAGCATGGCGACGATTAGCAGAACTGTGTCGGCGCCCCACAAGCGCGCCTCGGCGATCTGGTACTCGTCAAGGATAAAATCCTTTCGGAGGATCGCGGGCCGGTTCGGGAGGGCGTCGATGGCCTGACGGGCGAGCCGCATGTCAAGGAGGGTGCCCTTGAACCAGGTGGGCTCAGTAAGAACGGAGATGACGGCTGCGCCGGCGAGGGCGTAGGTGAGTGCTTGGTATGCCGCGTTTGCGTTGGGCGCAATGTCGCCCTTGGACGGGCTTGCACGCTTAATCTCGGCCATGAGGGCGGGCGAGCGGGCTTTAAGGCGCGCGACGAGGGGGACGAGCGGCGGGGCGAGGTGGAGGGAGAGGAAGGCGTCGAGGTCATGGGGTGAGGCACCGGGGAAGGACTTGGCGTGCTGGACGTCCTGGAGACGCTGTGCGTAGATGCGCTCAAGGATGGAGGGTACCTTGGTTTTGAGATCAGGGGGATTGTCGATGCATTGGGCGAGGGCGTCGTAGGGGAAGGGTGGGAGCGCGTTGTCGAGGACGAGCGCGTCCGGATTTTCTTGCCAGGTGCCGCCTTTGAGGCTGAGAAAGTTGCGGAGGAGGGCGTCGCCGCCTTCAGAAAGAATGCTTTCGGGGTGGTATTGGACTGCTTCGAGAACGAACTCGCGGTGACGGACGCCCATGATGACGCCGCTTTCTTCGGTGACACAGGTGACCATGAGCTCCTTGGGAAGGGTTTTCAGGGAGGCGCTGAGGGAGTGGTAGCGGGTGGAAAGGATACTCTGGGGTATTCCCCTGAAGCAACCTCGGTCGTCGTGTCGGATGGGGCTCAGCTTGCCGTGTTTGATCTCGCCTGCATAGCTGTCGCCGTGTCAGCGCCTTGGTGTGCAGCGTAATGAAAACTGAAGACAAACGCGATCGTGCCGCCGTATACGTCGACGATGCACTCGAGGCCCATGCAGACGCCGAGCACGGGAATCTTGCCGGTAAAGTAGCGGATGGCATCGCGGGAGATGCCCGAGTCTGTTGTGGGGTGGCCAGGACCGGGCGAGATGATGAGGCACTTGATGTCAAGCTGGGGCAGCGCTGCTGCGGGAATCGCGTCGTTGCGGATGACGGTCACGTTGGCACCGAGCAGGCTGAGTTGTTGGTACAAATTCCACGTAAACGAGTCAAAGTTGTCGATCAGCAGACAGTCCACCGGCTTGGCCAGTGTAGGCGGTAACGACATCCGGGACGACATGGAAGTAGAGCACGAAGATGGTTCGCCTGAAACAATCCAGTACAGCGATCAATGTCACGGTTTTGCATCGTACAAACATGTCATACGAGAACTAGGGTCTGGACATCCACCACCTCTCCTCCCATTTAACGCGCCGCGGCCACCAACCCCACCAACGCCCAGCCTGCACCACTTCGGCGATGGCAGGCCACCGCCCATTCTAGCGTCGCCTTGGTTCAGCCACTTCCATCTCCGAAACACTGGCGAGGCGAGACACGCATTTCAAAATTGAACTCATCAGCCCAGTTCCCGGGTCGACCATCTATCGCAGCGTGGATGTCTGCTGGAATCAACCCGGGGATGGTCGACATTAGGATCCACGCAAGAACACATTGACATCAGAGGTTGGTTCGCTCATCGTGCAGCTTCAACTGTTTCCAGCTTGACCAGGGAACAACTACGCGCAGCAGCGAACAGAGTCCTTGACCAGGTGATCCCACATATACCGCAACCGTCCCTCGCAACCGTACCCCAGGCAAACCTCTCCATATACTGCACCTACCGCCTCTTTTTTTTATCCACGTTCCTTTGAGTAGTGGCTGGTCGATAGCTTCATCGCCTTCTCATTTGTATGGTAACCCGAAAATTTGCCAGGTACCACATTTCATGACAGACATGTGCAGCCAACCCTACTCGCCAAAAGCGAGATCGCGATGCGTTACGAAGACTGAAGGTAGCTCCTCACATTCGGGAGCAACCAGTGGCCCCCTTAAGAGCCAGACAGTAGAGGGATTTGGTGACGCAATCGCTATGAGTAGCTAAATGCTCGAAGATACGTCTTACTTCTGCGCTATGCACCGAACTGGGTTCTGCCTAGAAAAATGACAAAAAGAAAAGCTGGGCTGATTGTGAAGATAGCATGCGAACGACAGTAAGTAGACTCTAGCTAGGTTTTCGTCCACATCATGACGAGGACTCGAGTACGCGCGAATCTTGGATGCTACTCACCTTCTAGACGGTAAATGTGACACTTTGAAAGGTATCGATAAATCAGTGCATCCGCACGAATTGGACACCATGCTCAACTTCTCTATCGGTACACTCGCTCCATAGTACGCTGCGGACCATGGTGGCCTAATCTATCAGGTTATTACTCTGCAACACGATGTCATCACCTTAGACATGTCTTTGCTTCATGCCTACGCCGGCCTGTGTTTTATCTTCGTCAAGTGTTCGAGGCATCATCCCTCTATGTACGTATACCCATCTTCTAGGCGCATCCTCCGAAGGATTTTAGTTGTGCAACCAACATCACGTCGCGCGTCGGCGTGGATTCACCATCTAAAAGTTCAATCGATGATTCACTGTAACAGAGGTTGTATCAACAGAAACATTGCGTTCCATACAAGCAAGCTCTTCCGGACTCTTTTCACCTCATGAAGATCATGTTCAAAAGTGATGACGGCGGGTTCGCAAAACACTACGCGCACTCAACGTCCTCCAAAGTGGTATTTCATCGGCTTTAGCCTCTCCCAGAGGTTAGTACGACCCATCCGAGACCAGCCCCAGGGGACGCTCCAATTCCGGGAAGAGACAAGGGGGCAGAATTTCAAAACGCAGACGAACCTTGTATCACTTCACGACGGACATGTTTTACCTTGAAAATATGATCAAGAAGGGCTTTATCCAGGCTGGTTGCTTAACCTTGGGACGACGAACTGATTGGCTCATGAAACTGCCAGGGGAAACGAGGCTCCGAATCCATGGAACTTCTAGTATGAGACATTGTTCAGACCGGCCCTGTGAAGCGGCCTAGCACGGAAGTAGTCAGTCGTTCGGTTTGATACGACACTACTGAGCTTGTGTGTCTAGAAATTACGCTCACGGGTCTATATTCTTGTTGGAATATCTCAAGTACTGCTTTATCACGCTTACCAAACACCGGACCATCATGACTGGGCTCTTCTTCACGACCGAAGATTGTGAGATAGTGCGTAAGCATGGTAGTTCCCGCCTCACGGTGAAAACAACAGCTTCAGCAGTTGGAAGTGGCAAAGATACCCAGGAGAATGGTCCACCAATCAAAGATCCCGTTGACATCTGTAGATAACAGTGTGCGCCGTAACTTTCGCACATACAGGTTATTGTTCCCTCTATGGCCCAACTGTTGTTGATAAAGATATGACCCCAGCCACCCGTATCTCTGGATTTGAATTCCTTCCGCCAACGGAGATAATTTCAACCAGCAAACATTCCATATATATATGAAGCCAAGAGACAAGGCTACTAGATGAGGCGCTTACGGACTGCGGCGACTAGCACGCTGTTGGCAGGACACGTGACACAGGGCAGTGAGAGCGTCTCGATAGCTTGGAAGAGCATATTCATAGTGCTGTGATCTTTAATCACCAACCGTAAACGAAAACCGCAAGGAGCCAGTGCGCAAACAATGCCATCTATTGTACATTGATTCGAGGCTCACCTGGTATTGTAATATGAAGAAGTCAAAAGACTTATCAGCTGCAACTACTCTGAATTGAAGACTGACGTACTACTGAGCGACAAGCCAACGCGACATAGGTGACGAAGTATATACCATAGATATGACGCAGCATTTCATGAGGATGTGGGTATAGCCGGGATGCCACGCGCCATGAATCCGATTTGTCGCATCCAATGAGAGGCACCACGAGTGATGTTATGATATGTACTCTCTCCCTTGTCAACCACGCGAGAGCGCAACTTCCTTTTACTGAGGCCCGCTCTGATAGCATCAAACCGCCGGACAACCTCAGTCATCGTGGGACGTTTTGAAGGGTCCTTCTGAACCATGTCAGCTATCAGGGGCCGCAGGAATTCGAACCCCAGCTTCGACTGGTTTTGCTTGAGCGAAGGGTGTATGACGTATGCTAATACAACATACCTCAACAAATTCTTTCTTGATGGCATTACCAATGTAAAAAACGTCAGTGGGGAAAGGATCGCAGGGGGCATTGGAATTTTGAAATTCCGGAACTTCCTTGTCGCCTCCCCAAATTGGGACTTCCATGGGTTTGACGTTGGAGTCGTCATAGCGGCGCGACAGACCAAAATCGATGAAGAAATATTTAGAAGGTCGTTCAGTTCGGGTCTTGTAGCGTGCATGCCCAGAGAAGTCTCGCTTCATCAAAGGTCTAGCGGGATGAAATGGGTCAATGTAGAGCCTACTCGGATCCATCATGATGTTTCTGGACGAACAATCGCTGGAGGAAACTAAACTGGAAGACAAACTCCAAACTAGTGGTAGCACTCACCGATGCGCAACACGATGTTTGTGCATAAAATCAAGACCCTAGCAGGGGTCAGCGACCGGGGGAATGAAACATACGAAGGCATACTTCAAATAATTGCTTAACACATTCAACCGCTTCTCCAAACGTATCAAAGGGCGGCTGCGTATAGTCTCGAAGCAGAGGCATGACGACAATTGCCTTATCTTCCTCCTCAGGAACGGGCATCACTTCGTAAACCGGAACACAGTGGTTAGCATTTGTGGCTAGGGTTTGGAAGGAGAAATATTGTGCGATATCAATCTCATGCGGGTGGTCCCTTATGTTGACTAGCTTGAGCATAACAAATGCACCGTCTGAAGCGCGCGTGGCATCAAGGATCCTGGTAGCATACTAGCAATACCAAATGGACTGAGTGACACGAGGCATGAGGCAAGGGTTTTAATCCACACCTTGGCTACACGACTATCTTCGCATGTCAACCAGTTCTTCTTTGTTCCTTGCCAAGAAGGCTTCCAATCTGGGGCATAGCGAGGTCGAAGTACATATCCACTATTCTTCAACCAGCCGTGATGTCTGGACCACCACAATTCGGGCTCAGAGAGCTGGCCACCATCTTTGTTCGTTGGTGTGTCGCCGAAAGCTTCGAGCTCAAGTTGAGCACGCAGTACGTCGTCTCGGCTAACCTCAGCCTCTTTGACTGCTTGCTTTTTCGAACTGAAGTGCATGGTTCGTGAAACACTGCGTCCTGTAGTGTTTAGTAATTGATGCACAAATATGCCAAAACATGGATCCATATTGGACCCCGTGAACTGCCAGCAGGACGTCGCGGAGCTGTAATTGAGTCGTAAGAAGGATTGGCCAAACGGAGGGGGGTTCCCTGAGGAATCTTTTCTCGCACGACTCCCCTCCTTAGGATGCTCTATTGAAGGTAATGTACCCTCCTTAATCATGCCAACCCACGATCCTCAGACAGTGCTCCTCCCATTAAATCTTGGATCAGTTAAAAATTATAATCCGACAGCCCCGCTTGCGAGGGTCACTGGCAAGGATTCCTTGGAGGCGGGTTGTTTATATCTTCGAGCGACGTTGGACGAGATGATCAAAATTCGTTCTATGTCTAAAAGCTTGCCTGATAATCGCGATCTTCTCCGAGAAACGAGGGCCCAGTACGACGAGTGAGTAAATTGACAAGGCTTGCTTCAGGCGGTAACTTATTTTCGCTTAGCCTGCTGCGGCAGCAGGCAGAACTTGAATTATTTGAGAAGCGCAATTGGTTATACAAGCTTTTCAAACCGAAGTTAAAGCTCGCACGACGAGCATTTGCTAATGATGCCCATGAACTCTGGGACTCGACCATGGTAGTACCGCTTGTGATCAAGTCTCGAGGTAGAAGAAACTAATGATGACATAGACGACCTCTGATAAGCTGAAGAGAAGCTTGCTATCAACTCGCTCGGCGGATCTCGCTCCCGTTCAAAGTATGTGTCCATTATGACGAACCTTGAGCTTCCTCGAGCAGCAAGCCTAGGCGAATCCATCACCCAAGACGAACCGGTTTCGGGTCTGGCGGTGGATATGGGTGGTCCTCTTACCCAAGAGGCCCTGGATACGGTGCAAGAGGCGGCATTTATACTGGCATCTGTAAACCCTTTTGCCACACCAATCACTCCTGACGATCAAGATGGAGAAACCTCGAGTAAGGCAATGATATCCAAATCATCCGTGCGCTGATCCGAGGTCCACTGGCTGAACGTCAGCTACAGGGACCACGCTTGTGACTGAGGCCTCATCATCTGCGCGAAGTAGCATCTCTACCTCGCCCACCAGCCCCGGATCAACCACCAGTTTCAGTTGTCTCAATCTCAATCTCAATCTGAATTACAACGTTGTCAACAACATAGACAGCACCACACCAGATTTGACCATTAACAACAATGGCTCTGGAAACAGAGGTTCAGGTGAACTCTATTTTGCGAGTTTTTGTCCCATGTTGACTGCATTTATATACACAGACCATCGTTCTCCTGTGAACAGCTCATTATCCTAGATTGCTTGTTTCCTTCCCAGTGAAGTATCTCTTGTACTTCCGCCCTATGTTACAGCGATGTTATCGGTTCGAGAGTCACTTGTGAGAACATATGAAATAAATCCAATGCTCTCGACGAAGGACTGACTGCCTCCCAACAACTTGCTTCCATTTACTTTGATACCGGCTGTGGTTCCCAACATGGAGCGGTGCGAGATCGGAGGGTTACGCTGGGATTGAATTTGTTCACAGCCACTCATAATCTACCGGCACTGCCGGACTCGCCCCTCGCACGAACACTAGCAGCGATGCGTAGGAGCATGAGCAAGTTGCAAGTCGCCTCCGACCAAATTTGCGTCCCACAGACAGACTTTTATACTCAGTTGCAGTGTACTTGTCAGCGGGCATACGTTACATATCCTTTACACTGTTCTCTAACCTATGTGCACTCCTTTGCAAGAAGCGTGGCAACCAGGCAGTCAATTATTAATTACTACTCGGTCAGCTGACACGTTGCTATTGATTCGCCAATTTCCGACCATCTGACCCCACAGACTCCCTCAGCCATCATGTTCGTCAGGAGCGACCAAGAGATCTAGTTATCCTCTCCGAAAGGCGACGCCGGTTCACTAGCACTCCTCGTTTTGGGCCCCGGTTGTGACGGAGGGAGCATTGCAAAGATTGCGCCGGACGCCGTTATAGAGACCGTAATCAATCAGTCAGAGGCAGAGAGCCTGTTTCCGCTGAACTCGTTTGCAGATTTGCTTGCATTCCTGTTCCGAGATACGAACGGTTGTCTACCGGTGTCTGCTAGTTTCGTGGTGCGGGTGCCTATTTACTCCACCAGTCATCCCTGGTTACCCTCTGCGTGACGTATGATCGCTCCTTGACTGGTGGACTCGATTCTGCGTCGTCGCCATGCTGCGCTACTACATCTACCAATTCCAATGAACGATAGATTGCCTTGATGCTCCTCCTTTCCCGGGGCCACCCAGTACTGCTGGTGTGCAATAGACGATCATGCAGTAGCTCAGGCCTGGACCCTCCTCATTCCGTGAGCTGTCCGGGTGATACCAAAACCGCCACCCTAGGCTAGTCTCCGTAGAGAAGGTCTGAATGTTGCACCATTTGACTCTGGCACTCCCCTCGTTTTCACTCATCTAGACTTGGACTCAGGTAACTTCGATTCTATCATAGTCTTTATTCTTAGTCATGGTAGTTCACATCTGGCCAACATCATTTTGGTGATGACAGGCAGTTATAGGCCATCGACTGGGCGCATGCGGGTTCGTATCTCGCCTGGTTTATGGTCCATCTAGGTACCCCTCGTTCATGGCAGGATCGTGCGAGGAGCCCGGTCAGTTTCCCTTCAGAGAGGTTATCAGTCACTCGTTGGAATACATGCGGTCAGACATTACTAACTTAGTTAAGTATCTATCTCTTGTTCCATCACTGCCACCTCGATTACTTTCCATACATCAATGCCGAAGAATGATGATTCTGCTATTCTGTTCTGCTGCCAGGTATCCTGCCGGTGTATTTACTCGTGTTCATTATCATCGAGATCAGAGTGAATTTCCTGTCCGAGAGACGACTGGAAAGAAACTGATCCTCTCGGGCTATACGAGCGAGTTTTCCATTCCATTCCACCCTCTACTCATGTGACGATTTCGAAAGGCTTGACGATAGTGGTCAAGGATGCTGCCATCGATGTGCAATCGCCCTCGAGAAACTCACACTGGGGAACTTCGTAGACGCCGACGTCAAAACGCTATTCCAAGAATACGAACAAGCACATGCTGTGATGTTCAGATTGATGTTCCCAATACCACGCATCAAGGCAACCTTTTATGATTTGTGGTTCAGGTAGGGCTGTCTGCATGTGGAGAAACGAGGTGTCGAGCCTTGAAACTTTGAAGGCTGGGTAGAGGCATGTAATTAAGCGTAAGATGTATGGCCGATAGCGTTGGAATGCAGAAACAGTTCATATAAGGCGAGTCAGTATGCAGTGGTCACACAAGAGCGACATCAACGATACTTTCGTTCAACATGACCTCGTGCAGTGGAACGGCCGCTGCTCGCTCGGGCAAAGAGTATGGTGTGTAAGCCCATTGGCATACAGATCACGCGTGGTACGCTATATATCTTGTAGAGATAGGACAGTTCGCCTTGCACCCGTACTTCGTAGTCACTGTAAAGGTCGTGGTCCGGTTCTGTTCTCGCCAGTGTTCCTGCCATTGGCCACGGTAGGCTTGCATGATGATAATGCGCTACCTGGGTGAGGCAAGACAAACAGCAGAAAGTGAATATCGTCACCTGATTAACGTCCTGCAACAACTTAACTAGATTACAAAGGGATCTGGACAGACACTGCAAAGTTGGGTAGACATCCACTCCACACCCACCCTATTATGC
>JBBPJY010001101.1:0-10189 GCA_038088975.1 Xerocomus cyaneibrunnescens
GTGCTCTCGAATTGTTCCAGCTGGGCCGGCGTCAAGTTTGTCAAGTTCCTCGATACGATCTACCACACGTCAGCACTGTGCCACGACACGAGGAGCAGCGGGAGGAGATACGCGCTTGATTGTCAATAAAGGATATCTTCTTGGCAATAGCTTGCGTGACGAGTTCGAGTTCGAAGTCGAGGTCTTGCCAAGTGAATATGGTATAGTCGTTTTCTTCCACGTTGGCTTCGGTGCAGTCGTTCTCTGCCTTGGCCACACGCGCGAGAGCATCGGCCAAGCCAGGGACGCGAAGTTGTATTTTGCGTACTTGCTCTTGTTGCTCCTTTGGGGAGATAAATAGCTAAGCCAAACAAAGAAGCCGAAAGAAGGGGTATGGTACACCTCTAATGGGCCCTCGACGCTAGCTAGATCAAGTGAGACACTGTGTAGGCGCTGCGAGAAATCATTGGCAAGATCTGCAAACTGTTTTCGGAGAGACTCCTTGATCCTAGGCACTGTGAGACGTTGCGGCATACCACTGATGGGACACATACTGTCGTATTTGTGCATTTATTGATCGAGATCGCTTTGCTTCCGAGTCGAGCAGTTCATTCCATGCATTGCCTATATCCTAATGATGCTGCGTGAGCGCAGGATGGAAAAGATGAGCTGTGCCAACCGAAAGTGAGAGTCCGACGGGGGGAACATATTCTCTCAATCCATACGTCCGAAGTTTTGTTTGAATATTGCCAAAGAGGGTGGTAACATCTTGTCTTTCTGCGACCCAAGTGCGTTTCGTGGTTTGTTTATAAGTTGTAAAAGCTGAGGACTGTCCCTTGGCGTCCGCATAGGTGCCGGTGAATTTACTTGCCCTCCACTCTTCCTGGACTTCGGCCAGTGCACGAAGTAACTGTGGATGATAGTCAGACCGAGACAAAAGAGATACTCTAAACTCGGCGAACATTGCGAGCCCTACGCTCATAGTCATTCTTGCTTATCCATACCGACTGCATGAGTTCCGCAAATTTCTCAACGCGACGAGAGACCGTTTCGGCCTGATCTAGTGACTTGATGAATAACGATATCCTCAAGAGCACAACAACTGACCCATCGTGGAAAAAGCATGGAAATAACTGGCAATGTATGTCATAACACTACGTTCGTCCGGGTGGATCGAGTCGCACAGATCTTCGACCTCGAGCAATTGCTAGTAGTAAGGTCTCGAGAGCAGCACCAAACCAAGTTAGGACAACACTGACTGGAATCCCAAGATGATCGGCAGCGACCTGGAATGCTAGGCGGGTATTTCCATGTCGATCCGACTAAGCTAATGTCACTCTCGGGAAAATGAGATGACCAGAAGCGCTTTACCTTGTCCAGCTTGTCGTAGTCGAGAAGGTCTGGACGATGGCAGTGAATAAGGGCACATCTAGAATGGATGAGTTGGAAATTTGTGGCGAAGAAGCGCGAGTGCTTACAACGCAAGTCCATCTGACCAGCTAACAGAGAAATCCTGGACATCGACTTCTTTATACGGGGCCGTTTTTCGCTGACACCAAATTAAAAGCCCCTCCTTTGCGGAGAGACCCTCCGTGCTTAGAGTGACTCTCAGGTGGTCGGTACCCCGTATGTTGCGCACCACTCACCTGATGTCTGCGATCGTAAAACGTAGGACCAGGGTCCATATCATGCCCAGAATGAGCTTTAAATTACCGTCTATGATATCTGCGCTCGATCTCGCTGAGCCACAGCGCTGCGCTATAGTTGGTTCGAGACAACCGCACCTTCGGGACCAATGTTGGTCAATTTGATGCCCCTCTGTCTGATGAACTCCAACGCCTTGTTCACGTTCTCTGCCTTTTGAACACGCATTCTTGGATTCTTGTTGTATCTTCCGAGCGAGGTATCTCCTGGAGGTGACTTGAGCCCCGAGGTCACGCAGGGGACGGACGACAGTTACCCATGATCTCCTGTAGAGGTATGACGATAAGCATGAACAACCGAAATTGCGAAACGTGACACGGATGGTTCGACGGACCATCAGTTGGATCAGGCGCACACCATCGGAGAGATCATGCACGAGCGAGTGCATGGGCGGGTATCCGTTGGCCTCCAATTTGGTGTTGAGCCTGGACATCGGGGGATAGGGATAGGGATGCGGGCTAACGATGCGCAACATGGGACACGGGCGCACCATTTACAAAACGTTCGCTCTTGGGTCGAGTCCATGGGGGCTTAGGATTTCTTTGAAGTATGAAGTGGCAGCGACCACGAAGAGGCCTCCGAACTAGAAATGAATGAATGCAGGAGCCAAGCAGGAGAGACTGCCGGTAGTGGCAAGTCGAACGCGCCGACGCGCTGATTACACATCCGACGACGCGCGCGACTCGGACTCTTGCTTGATCCTCTACTACCACCACCTTCGTCCTCATTCATCATGGCTACCACCCAGTTCGACCGAATATATTACGGTCTATCCACCGAAGTCGGCAGTGAGTAAACTCCCCTACGAAGCGCGTTTTTCGGGACTCACGAGCCTCCAGAATTGCGGCTCGCTGGCAGCGGCATGGCCTGGAAAGGCGAAGAAAACGAAGCGGTGACGGCAATACCTGCAGACGAGGTCAAATGGGCGCAGTGGTTTCGCGTCGCGAGAAACTTTCAGCTTAGAGTCGGGCTCAAGGACAGGCGGAGAGAAACGTTTGACGGCTTCGTGCGCGAGGTGCGCCGAAAGCCGCCGCTCTTTCGAGGGAGAACCTCACGAACACCCTTGTGACAGGACCACGACAAACTCGCGGGCTTGCTCAAGCAGCACTTTGGCGTGACGTTGGAGGCCAAGGATGTCACGTTCAAAGGGTGGAACTGGGGAGTCACGGATATTCAAGGTTTGCTTTTAGAGTATCTACGGAGATGGCCTGCCAGTTCTCATTTTCGTTCAGGACAAGACTTGGCTTTCCTAGTGTCAAACAAGACCGCCTTTGAGCTACCTCTGAAGCAGGTCGCCAATTCCAATATTGCCGGAAAGACAGAGGTATCCCTCGAATTCGTGTCCTCGTCGGCGGGCGGTAAAAGACCGTCGAAAAATGCCCCGGATGAGATGGTCGAGATTCGTTTCTATGTCCCTGGTACCCACACGAAACTTCGTGGTTCGGACGCCGGCTCTGGTGCAGAGGACGAGGACGGCGAGGAAGTCAGCGCGGCGCAAGCCTTTCACGATGCCATCAAAGACAAGGCCGAGATCGGACAAGTATCCGGAGATCTCGTTTTGAGCTTTGAGGAGGTTCTCGTACTCACGCCTCGTGGACGATACGATGTGGACATGTTCCTCGATTTCCTGCGGCTTCGCGGCAAGACATACGATTATAAAATTCTTTATTCAAGTATCTCCAGGTTGTTCCTGCTGCCCAAGGACGATCAACATGTTCTCTTCATTGTGAGTATCCTTTACTTTTCTCGACAGACGATACTTCAACGGTGAGTAGCTTGGTCTTAGCACGCCAATCAGACAAGGTCAGACCAGATATCAGTATCTGGTCATGCAGTTCGCGCGAGAGGAAGAGACGACCGCGGAGCTAAATATGTCCGAGTACGCTCACGGTTGTGTGTTCATCATCGCTTTGGCTGAGTGACCTCTGCGCTAGGGAGGAGATCGCGAAGTACGATAGACTGAAAAAGAACTATGAAGACCCCACATTCGAGGTCGTGTCAGGCGTCTTCCGTGCACTGTCAAAAAAGAAGATCATCGGCTCCGGCACGTTCCAGAGGTAAACCGTCTTTGCTTCCTCACTCGGCGTCTCTGGGTGCTCAATACGGTGTACGATGGCAGCCGCGACGGGCATCCGGGCATCAAAGCCAACCTCAAAGCCGTCCAAGGCGACCTCTTCATGCTCGAAAAGTACATCTTCTTCGTCTCCAAACAGCCCACGCTCGTCGAGCTCTCTGACATCCACCAGTGCGTCTTTTCGCGTGTGGGTGCCAGCATGGGCGCGAGCGCCGCGCGCACCTTTGACCTCAAAATCGTCACCAAGAGCGGGCCCGAATACACCTTTACCTCGATCAACAAGGAGGAGCACGAACCGGTGGAGACGTTCCTCAAGGACAAGAAGGTCAAGATCAAGAACGAGATGGTGGCCGACGTGGACATGATGATGGCTGCCGGCGCGGGCGACTCGGACGAGGAGATGCAGAGCGTGGCGAGCAGTGGCGACGAGCGACCCAAGCCGCGCATCGGTGGCGATGAGGACGACAGCGAGGAAGGTCAGTCCAGCGAACGAGCGTGACCGTGCACTTGGCGCGTTCTGATACCCGTTTTCACTCTAGACGAGGACTTCCAGGCGTCGTCGAGCGACGAGGGTTCGCCCAGCGAGAGCGATTCCGACTCGAGCGGCGGCGTCACGGCGTCGGACGCGAGCGGTGACCGAGAGTTGACCAAGTCTGCAAAAGACGGAAAGAAGAAGTTGACCAAGAAAAAGGCCAAGGCACAGGCGGACGGGAGCGACGCAGAGGGCGAGCCAAAGAAGAAACCGACCAAGCCCAAAGCCAAACCGAAGCCGAAGGATGACAACGATGCGATGGATGTCGATGACGACGAAAAGCCAAAACCGAGGCCCAAACCGAAGCCCAAAGTCAAGGAGGGCGACGACGATGAGCCAGCCAAAAAGAAACAAAAGACGTTGCCCTGATCGTTCGTTCGTGTCCTGGTTGTCTTGCATCTCTGTTCTCGGCTCTTATATCTGCACATCGTCTTTGTTTCCTGCCATCCATAATATTTGTAAACTACACTAGACACAAACATCGTCTGCGATTAAACAAGTCGCAATTAAACGATGGACAGAGCCTAAACAAGCACAGCACTTTATGGTTGTGCAATCTCTTTTCGTTTAGCCAAGAGGGAGCCGGGCTCAAAAGCGATATTGGCGGTGGGTGCCTGACTGAAGGGTGGTGGTACATTGACGAGGGGTTGCGCGGGACGGGATACAGACTGCTTCCTAGTTCGGGAGCGGGTGAGCGGTTTCGCTTGGGAGAGCGATTCCCCACTTTTGGTAAAGAGCACGTTGCGCTCCTGGTAAAGAACGTATGACTGGGACGGATGAGCGTTTCAAGCGAGTGAGGGAGTTGTCTGGTGTGCTTACACGGGCGATGAGAATGACCTGCATCCACTTTTCGCCGTCCTTGGGATTGCAAGAGAATACATGTAGATAATCGGCAGCGTTTTCGAACAACGACAAATGGTCGGTGGATTTGATGGCGAACGCGAACCCCTTGGGTGATTTGTGTCGCCGCGTCACAAAGTAGGCATCAAAGTTGGACAGCGTGCACAAAAAGACTTCGTCCTTGCCCTAGGAGCTCGGGATGAGCGACGCGGTCAAGTCAGCTCTGCAACATCAAACGTTACCGTCTCCCTCTTCGATAGCCACAAGCCGTGTTCGCGAAGCTCCATCCAACGCTTGCTCCATTTTCCTCGTTTGCTCTCCCATTCGACCCAGCCGCGATGGGTAGGGGAACTAGTAGGTAAAGCCTGTGTTGACTCGGTAAGTAATGTTCGTTTGGCTGGTGAGAACGACTGACAGCACGACTCAACAACGGCGCTAATGGGGTTTGCTTGATAACGAATGCGTTTAATAGCTTGTCCTTGTTCCACGAGGCAGACACATCAGCCAGGAGCTCATAATCTCGTATAGGCCGTTCTGTAATCGACGTCAGTTTCAGCGAGGAGAACATGGGCCAAACCAAAGGCTCCTACCCATGCCATAATCTTGAGCCATCTCGAAAACCATCCACGTCCCTGATCTATCCAACATGCCTTGCCTTGCCACGGTGTCTATGACGTCCCCAGCGTTCGTGGCAGGCGTAAGCTCTACCATGTTAAACCGCTGCATGTCTCCGATGAAAATCCTTTGTTGTACCACAGGCACCTTGGACACGAGTTGTGGTGGTGTGGCGTCTGAGATCGGCAACGGAGGAACAGGTGGCCGTTGCACCACCCGCTGTGCAGCATCGTTATCTCTGTCGATCGATGATTGAGGAACGTTTGCTGATGGCCTTCGACCCTCCTCACTAACACGACCCGACTTGGGGTGCTGTTCGTATCCCACCGGGGGAGCATCACGTCCAGCGCGTACGATGCGAGTAGGGGTGGCGGCTGTTGTACTGCGACCAAGCCGAGGTGCCGGTGTTTGGTCGACAGGTGACCATTGCGTTTCGGACTGCCTTCCGTCCGGTCGATGGAAAGAGCGCATGGACCTCAGAGGTCTATCGTGCGAGGACGACTCGGGAGCTCTGGGGTTCTTTTGTTGCAAGTAGGTTGTGTAGTCCGTGTACTTTCCTCGAGAAGAACTCCGAGAGACACCACCGCTGTAACCGGGCGCCCGAGGAGAAGCGATGGGTACGGAACTGGCAGGAGGCGTACGGGAAGAAGTTTGAAGGTGCATGAGCTTCCTCGTCAAGTCCTCTACTGGAAACGCTTCAGTGGTTACAGTTCGCGGAACTGGTGCCGGTGCAGCAGACATGGAACGCTTGCGAAACCTTGATGGTGCAGGGGGTGCAGAGAGTGGGTCCGGTGGATGGCAAGGTAAAGGGGGTTCTGCGGCTCTCCGGGAACTCCTCGCACGCTCCAGTCTTCGCTGCTGGCGTTCGTCATGCAGCTGTTTTCGAATGGACTTTTGGGCAGACAACGCCGTCGGCACACGCTGGGCTAACGGGACATCATCATCTGAACCGCCGGCACCCTTTGAATGACGTGAACGGGTACGGGAATGTGGACGTGACGAAGGGCCATTTGACATGCCGTCGAGGCTGTAATAAACTGTAATGCCGTCCGCGTTATCGTCCGAGGAGGAAGTGTAATCAGAAGTGCTGGAGACCGATGACCGGGGTTTGCCTCGACGCGCCTTATCCCCATTATTGTCGTCGCCGCCAGTGCCGCTACCAAATGCAGCAGAAGCCTGACTGCCAGAATAATCTCCGTTGCGCCTGGTCGCTTCCCGTCCCCTACCGTCGTCTGGGCGACCGCGCTGCCTTTCAGAGACACTTGGATGCCCACGCCACCCGTTACCATCCTGCGGCCCAGGAATTGGGCAAGTCAGGAGGTGGGCAAGTGTTTGAGCGTGTTGGCGAGGCACGCTGACTCTGCGCATGGTGTCGGGGGGTGAGACAGGAACAGCGTCAACGACAGGGTCGTAAAGAGAGCTGTATGGGGTATTGGAGACGTCAGGAGGATGGGGTCGAGGTCTGGAGGAGTCGAGGTCTGGTTCTGAATCGGACGGGTCAGAGAGTGATTGGGTGTAATAGTCGAAATCAGAGTGATAGCTGAGGGGGTCGTCTTCTTCAGTAATGTCATGGTCGACGTGGAGACTCGTGTTTGGGTTGTTGTGGCTGTCCAAGGAACTATTTACGTCCAACGAAGGTTGCATGGAGGCAGAGGATGCTACTGATGTGGCGCGTGAGAGAGCGGATGAAGAGGGCTCTGAAGGGGTGTAAGAAAGGGAGGGAAGAGAATCCATGTCTGCATCGTCACCAGACAATGAACGTGAGGAAGATGTTTCATCGACAAGCGACGTAGCGCTCGCCGCGATTTCCCGAGACGCCAAACACGTTCCTGAAGCGCCAGTTGTTGTCTGGACGGCGGTTTCCTGCGGCGGTGGTGGCGACGGCGGTCTGGACGCGGTGTTTCTCGTGAGAAGACGGAACTCGGCGGTCAAGTCCAAGTCCCAAGGTTCGTAAGGGAGACGCGCACCAGGCGTTCCTTTTCGGATCTGTTCATTTGTTAGGGCCATCTCGGGATAGGAAATGGCAACGTACTTTTCTCCCAGGCATGGATACGTTCATCTGAGCGAGCGTGTGCAAAGAAGGCAAAGAGGGACGTGGTGCGAATGCAGGCCTGGTGTGTGCAGGGCGAGCCTGGCCATGACCAGACGATCTGGGTCGAGCCACGGTCGGTCTTGGTACGTGTACTTGTGCGGATACGACGACGGGGGACGGGGGGGAGAAAGTGGAATGGTCGAACGAGACGGGAGACTCGGGGAGACGGGGGACGGCGCAGGAGGTCAAGTTGGCGAACGGGTCGTCGTCGAGGAGGGACAGTTTGACGAAAGAAAACGAGCGGGGGCGCGGCGGGGCAGCGGTGAACGTGTCGAGGACGAGGGAGGGTTTTTTGAAGTCCCGGGCCTCTGGCGGGTGCATGGTCGTAGTGGGAATCCCAGCACAGGCGAGCGGTCTCATGCCTCGCCACCTCCACGGACTCCGCTGGGACGACGACAAGCAGCGCTACTTTCCGCTCACATCCCCGCCCACACCAGCACACAACCCCACCCCGCCCACCGTCGACCCCATCGCCGCCGTCGAGCGCCGGAGGTCGTCATATCGTGCGCTTTCAGAGCTCCGTTCCGTCTGCCGCACCGCACACAAGGATGCCCTCATCCAGTCCGTACTCTTCCCAGCGCGACCCCGACACAACTAACCCGTACCCAGCCAAATACAGTCCTCGCAGATCTCACTCACCGACAAAACGATGCGTTCAACCCTCCCTCTTCACGGCCTCGTCTCTGCCTTCCAGGTGCGCCGCGGAGGTCCTGTGATTCTGCTTTTTAACGCCCCAAGACAAGACCGTCTCTCACAACGGACGCGTGTGGAGCTTCGTCGGAGATACCTTTGGCTGGTTCTCCTCGTGCAGCCGCGACCAAGAGTCGGATATCGTGACCATCGATCAGTGGCAGCTCCTCTACAACCTCTCCTCCGAGGCACGTCACACACCGCTTCCCATTCTCTGTCACGCTCTCAACATTGTTCCAGGTATCCTCCATTGCTGCATCCCCCACAACATGCGTGTCTGTCATCTGTTCCCTGTTCCGACCTGGAACTGAGCTATTACCTGGCCTAGTGCTACCTCCTTTGGCCCAGAATGTCGAATTCTATATGTACCCTTGGATTCCCCCGAGGATGGGTGAGAACCCCCCCCCTTTCTTCACCGGGCTGTAACTTATACATCCAAGCATCTATGTCTCAAGGATCGGCAGCCGTAAAGTCCACGACGTTTGGACCACAGATCTACACGGATCTCGTCTCGTTCTCGGTACTCGATGTGTCTCCTTCGCATCCTTCCACTAACTTCACAGCCAGGCGCGAACAGACAAGCGGTGGTGATAGAGGATATCGCAGTGAGCACATCCTTCCACCCCCTTCCCACCCAAAGCGACGTGTTTGCACTCGCCCAACACGAGGTTCGAGCCTACCTTTCCTTTATATCGTGTTTGACTGTTGGTGTCGTACAGAACCTTCTCTACACGGGCCTCCGTAGTGGTGCTATCATCCGATTCGACACCCGTGACTGGCGTTCTCAGAGATATCCCCTCGTCGATGGCATATCCCAACGCACAAGTTCCATTACTGGCCTAAAGTATCTATGCGACCACCAACTTCTTGTAAGCTTCCTTGATGGCAGGGTAAGAGTTTCGCGTGCCCAGTGCGGTCACGCCATTGATGGCGGAACTCAGATATCAACATTTGATCTACGTTTTCCCTTTCAAACGCCATTGATGGCTTTCACTGGCAACGTCAACTCGTACACCACTAGATTGGTCAGTTGCTGTCCAAGCCTCACCCAGAATTCCGTCCTCAGCGAGCCATTGCTTTCAGCCGCTGGTAACTGATCCACACGATAAATATCTGTTCGCTGCTGGCCAAGATAATAGGATTCGGGTCTGGTCCTTGACTGCAGGAGGCCCAGCCCTTGGAACGGGTTCGACTCACCGAGCGTTTGAACGCCCGTTTGAGCACCGTGTCACAGCGCTGCAGGTCGTCGAAGAGAGGGATGGGATGTGTCTTTGGGCTGCATCTGGGACAGAGCTGTGCAAGTATAGCCTAGGTCATCGGTCGGGAATTGGGATATGAGATAGCTCTGGCGGGTACAAACGTGTCTCGGTTTACAAAATAATACAGGTTTACAGAACAACACGGAGAAAAAAAAAAAAGGACACAACCACCAAAGTCAAACGTGACATCCCAGCTATGGAGGCAAAACAGGATAGCGTGCGAGTGCAGCGTGGCGCAAGAGATCCCCAACCCTCATGGAGAACGCGACGGGACAAGGGTGTAAGTTCGTCGAGGAACGCGAACCGAGGGGGAGACCCCCGAAGTGGAGGGGGTTTAGCAGATTGAACGCACCCAGGAAGTGCAGAGGAGATCGTGAAGCCATGTTTGGGTCGCCTAAACGTTG
>JBBPJY010001104.1:0-10146 GCA_038088975.1 Xerocomus cyaneibrunnescens
CTTGGGAGTAAATCAGGATGTCATCTAGGTAGACCACAATGAAGACATCTAGCATATCAGCAAAAATACTATTGATGAACCTCTGAAAGGCTGCTGGAGCATTAGTAAGTCCAAAGGGCATAACCAACCATTTAAATGATTTGTAGCAGGTCCAGAATGTAGTTTTCCACTTGTCACCTTCAGTGATGCAAACCAGGTGGTACACATGCTGGAGATCAAGCTTAGTGTAGACCTTTACTCTGCTCGGAGCATCAAGGAGGTCAGCAGTGCATGGAAGAGGATAACAGTCTTTCTTGGTGATAGTGTTGAGGCCACACAAGTCAACACAGAGACAGAGGGATCCATCCTTTTTTTTGATGAAGAGCATCAGAGTGGCATGGGGTGAGCTGGAGGCTTGGATAAAACCAATGTTCAGGTGCTCATCAACAAAGTCATGGAGGGTTTGTTGTTTGGTAGGGGAGAGGAAGTAGAGCTTTTCAATAGGAGGGGAGGTGCCTTCCTTCAGTTTGATCTTGAGGTCGAAAGGACAATGAGATGGTAGGGTATCTGCCTTTCTTTTGCTAAAGACATCTGTGAAATCATGATACTCCAGAGGAACTCCAGAGAGATCTATGGATTCCTCAGAGATATTGGAGATGGAGGCAGACCATGCCTTGGCATTCTCAGGATTCTGGAGTTTCATGGTGAATTGAACTGAGCCTTTCATCTTGCATGCTCATGCAAATGTGGCAGCATTGACAAAAGAGATTGGAGGGCAATGGAGTCCAGGAGTGGCAGGTGATTCCAGAGGGCACTCTGGGGTCAGAAAAGAGTCGGAAGGAGTAACAGGAGAAGTGGGAGGAGTGGGAGGAGGCCCTGGAGGCACAGAGGATGATGTCATGCTTGGCATTCTGTCTGTAGGAGTCTGGAATGAGATGCTGCTTGTGACCCAGTCAATCAATGGATTGTAGTGGGTGAGCCAGCTGTGTCCTAGAACTAGTGAGCATGAGGAATCCAAGAAGGTGACAAAAAATGTCTTGGAGGTGGTCTCACCTGATGGGAAGGAGATGGTCAGTTCTACAGAGGAGTTAATAGGGGATGAAGATGAGCCATCAAAGAGACAGAGTGAAATCAGAGGAACAGGGTTTGTAGGTATTTTGTATTTGTTAGCAAAAGAGAAGTCAATGAAACAGTGAGTAGAACTGGAGTCAATAAGAACAGGAACAGAGAACAGAGAGAGATCAGGAATAAAAACAAAAGGTTGAAGAGAGTTCAGATTAGAAAGAGCGGATGTGTTGAGATGAAGCTCCTTGAGAGCACAGTTGGGTTCAATGCAACTCCCAGCCTGTGCAGAGTCAGAGGAGTCACTCTCTATTTTTTTGTCTTGGAGGAGGCAGAGCAGGAGGCTGTCACTGCCACAGTAGCAGCAGCAGAGTGGGCCTTCACAGCTCTAGAGGTGGATTTCTGGCAGTCCTTAGTGGAGTGACCCAGCAATCCACAGAAAAGACAAAGGTTATTTTTAATTTGGTGCTGGTGCTCCTCCAGGAGGAGCTTGCCATCCTTGCCAAGCTTAGAAGGAATAGATGGGTCCTTAGAAGGCCCATTACCTTTGTTGTCCTTTCCAGAAGAACTGGAGTTCAGAGAACTGTTGCTATTGCCTTTGGATTTGTCATTCTTGGGCTTAGCAGATGTCAATGGAGCAGATGAGTTTGAGGGTTTGGAGCTTCTGGAGTTGGAACTGGAGGCCTTGTTTGCATGAGAGATCTCTTTCTTATGCTCCCAGTGTTGATGATCAATCTGCTGGACAACGGCTCAGAGATCATGGATGTTGTCAGGCTTACCTTGGCACAACAACTTGTCCTTGATTTGGTCAGGGAGGCCATTGTAGAAACTCTGGTGGAGGGCACTGGGGTCCCAGCCTCAGACCTGAGATGCATGGCAGTTCCATTCAACAATATACCTAGAAATTTGCTGTGAGTCTTGCATCTGCAGTCGCTTGAGTTGAGCTTCTGTGTCAGCTATAGGATTGTGAGGCCCAAAATTGGATTGTAATTCAAATAAGGAAGTTTTCCAACTGTCCATCCATATCAGATGATCCTCCAGAGGTTTATCTCTGAGGAGGTCCAGCTCAAAATACTCTAGAGCTAGGAATAAAACCATACTACTCCATGGTTTGCTGGAGTTCATTCTTCAAAATCTGGAGGTAGAGGTCTCCATCCATCCTTCCATCAATCTTGATAGCAAACCCAACTCCCTCCCAGGTCATACAACCCCACATCATCAAAGAACTTCCTCCATATTTGAAGGTACCATTCACCAACCTATAACTTAGCTCCTCACCTGCTCTTTTCCATGCCCATTTACATCCATCTGATCTTAGGTAATTGATTTTGGTTTCATCAGACCATATTACCCTCTTCCAATCCTCTATAGTCCAATCTTTGTGAGCATAATGTCATATCCCAGACTTCCAAGTCCAAGTCTGACCCTTCCAGGACTAACTCCAACCTTCTCTAGTCCCACTCTGACACAACTCCGACCTGATTTCCATATTCCTATGTAGTTACTCTCTCTGGACATCCACATGAGTAACACTTTATGACTCCTCTTACATTTGAACTCTGTTACTCATCCCCTTATGTTTCATTCTTTGATTACCCAGACTCTGACACCTGTGCTTGCCTCAGAGCTGTGCTCCTAGGCAATACTCTGGTATCCCTTACTCCAACCCTCTGAGATTACTCATATCCTGATACTCCATATTACTTATCTACTGACTACTCTGGTACTTACTTCATTCCAACTCTGGACTTAGTCATCCAATACTCCTCCATATATAAACTCTGTAGATTCTGCTTTGTACTACTTAGTTCGAATCTCAACCAAACTTGATGTTCTTTACCTCCAACCAAACTTGATGATCTCTATCCTCTGACCAAACTTGATGATCTCCATCCTCTGATAGAACTCAATGTTCTTCCTATCTGATATCTAAGTCACTGTGCGACTTCCCCTGATTCTCCCTCTGACCTCCGACCCTCCACAAATTTGAACCACCAGATCCTTTACAAGGGTGCACCACATAAGGTGAAGCCAAGTCCCATCTGACCCCCTCACAACTCCGCTCCCTCAGAGTTCCTCTGGAGTTCATCCGACCTATAGTTTAACACATAAGCAAAGTCTAAGCAAGCTTTGCAATGCTTGGCAGAGAGAGGGGGGCACTTGAACTTGACTATAGCCTTCATACCAGCTTTCTTTAAGTGATGACAAACAGTATTTGCAGAGAGAGGTTTGTTAATGATGTTGGTAAGAGCTTTGGTCACCTGGTCTGCATTTTCAGCCTTTTCAGAAGTGATAAGGTATTGAGCATAATGGATGTTGGTAGAGGAAAGCTTGGAAGAATGACCTCCAATAGCTTTGGGAATTGTAGAATGCATTTTGGAGTGGAGTTTGGATATGGTAGAAGGGCTGACACCAGTTTTCTTGGCAATAGATTGACCAGTGTTGCCAGCATCAAGCAAGGAAAGGATAGTGCTTTGTTGAGTAAGAGAAAGAGATCTGACCATGGTGGTGGTTGGGAACCAAGAAGTGTGGGAACTTTTTTAAACTCAGACATGCTATTTGTATGTGTATCTCTGTTTGTAGTGACAAAAAGTGGCAATTATTCTATGATTTCACTGAGATCCTGGTCATCAATTCAAAAGTGAAATTTTTTTTCCATGATATTGCTGTTTTAGAATTGTCATATTTCACCAGCCTGTGAACCAAATCATGTGACATAGGGGGCAATCATGTAGCCAAGAGTATGTACTATTTATGCTTCTGCCAAAGCTCAGTGAAACCCTCATGCTGTTTGGCAGTATATGTCATACATTGTCAAAACTATAAACATGGAAAGGGTTTTTGGAGTTACTGTAGATAACTGCTGGGTATTCAATGTTAAACCAGATGGTCGCAAACATGCACATTTAGTTGCAAAAGGTTTCTCCCAGGTCAAAGGAGTAGATTTTGACCACATATTCTCACCTGTTGTAAAGTTTGAGACTGTGCAGCTGATGCTAGCACTCACTGCACTTGAGAATTGGCATATCAAGGCACTTGATGTTCAATCAGCTTACATTTATGGACAGCTTGATGCTGAGATCTACATGAAACAACCTGAAGATTTCAAAGTCCCAGGACAAGAGAACAAAGTTCTCTGTCTTAGACATGCCCTGTACAGCCTTAAACAAGCTGGACTTGCCTGGTGGGAGACTTTTAATGAGTCCATGAAAGAACTTGGCTTTGAATGACTCAAGTCCAATGCTGGACTCTTCCTTTATAGGAAGAAGCATACTTCCATAATTGTTGCTATTGTTTATGTTGACAATGCCATGTTCTGTGGTCCTACCAAGGAGATCATAGATGAGATCAAAGGTTTATTTATGAAGAAATGGGAATGCAGGGATCTTGGCCCAGCTAAAGAATTCCTACATATGTGCATTCAATAATCAGGATGCAAAATCTTAATTGATTAGTGTGATTATCTCTTGAAAGCTGTTGAACACTGCAGAATGATTAATGCCAAATCCACACCCACTCCTCTACCTGAGGGTTATTACCCTATCTTGAACACTGATCCCATTGACCCAGAACTGTGATCCAAATACCAGATAGTAATTGGTTTCCTCCTGTACTATCATATTCCAGACTCACAAGTCCATTTCTGGTCCCTCTGGACCAACTCTGCTATGACCTCTAGTCTGTTTCCTGTTTCTCTCCTAGATACACTACTTGGACTCTGACCTTTAGTAAACTATTATGACTCTCTTCATGTTCTAACTCTGTTACTCATCTACTTACATTCCATTCTCTGCTTACTCAGAACTCTGTTACCAATCAGCACAGCTCTGAGGCTGTGCTCTGGTATTACTCAGCTTCTGACATTCTGGTACATAGTTCTTTCTGACTCTGGACTTAGTCATCTGATTCCCCTCCATATATAAACTCTGTAGATTCCACTCTGTATTTTCTTAGTTCAAATATCAACATAACTTGACATTCTCTCCATTCAACCTCAGCTCTCTAAGTTGCTGTGTGACTACTCTGACCACCCTCTGACCTCTGACCCTCCATCCACAAATTCGGGACACCAAATCCCTTGCAAGGGCACACCACAAAATGTGAAGCTGAAGTCCTGTCCAACCCCCTCACAACTCTGCCTCCTCAGAGTTCCTTGGAGTTCATCCAACCATAGTTTAATAGTATATTTGAACTCCCTCTTGCAATGGATTTCCTATGACTACCCACATCACTTGATTGCACACCAGAGCATTCACCAATGCTTCAACCTCTCCCCATTTCAACCCTTTGAACACCTTTGACAGCAACTGCCAAGGTCTTGATGTTGTCAATCAGTTTCACAGCTTCTCTGCCCAGAAAAACAACTCTGCATCCCAAGTGTGTGCCTGCCTGGACTCACCTACCCCCAGAGCATGCATCAAGGAGTTGACAGATAACAGCAATGAACCATCCACCAACATTTCCTCATTCCACATCCCCAGCCATTGTGGCAACCACAGAAATCTGGGCAAGCCTGGCAGTGATCCCCCCAATGACCCCAACATCCTGGAAGCCAAACTGGAGGCCTTCTCTGAGGCAAAAAAAATAGGCTGCAACCTTCATGACTCTGCATGATACAAAGATTGCATTGACTCTGCCTGTGCACCCCAGGAGATCTGACTCAATGTGTCTGCTCTCTCAGATCTCCAATCCCTCATGCCCTCCATCTCTCTAGTCTCATATGATATTCCATCTTTTCCCATGTTGATAGACTCTGGCTCTTCCAACTGTTTTATAGATATGAAATTTGTCAATAATAACAAACTTTCAACCTACTCTGTCCCTCTGCTCTCTCTCTGCCTGTTCAACAGAACATCGAACACCATAATAACTCAAGCTCTGGACCTCTCAGTCTGCTTCCCCTCTGATGATATTACTTCAATGATGTTTTACTTCACCCCACTAGATGGCTCCTGTTCACTTGTTCTAGGACACAACTGGCTCACCCACCACAATCCATTGATTGACTGGGTATTGAGCAGTATCTTGTTCCAAAC
Organism: Xerocomus cyaneibrunnescens; assembly: GCA_038088975.1. Classification (NCBI taxonomy): domain Eukaryota; kingdom Fungi; phylum Basidiomycota; class Agaricomycetes; order Boletales; family Boletaceae; genus Xerocomus; species Xerocomus cyaneibrunnescens. The sequence goes on from JBBPJY010001104.1 coordinate 6,078, forward strand.
ACCCAAGCAGCCCAGTCCAGCACCTCCAAGCTCGACTTCACAGCCTCTGGAATCCATTCCTCTGGCTGACTCCACCTCCTCCAATTCACTGGATTTCTCCAACCACAAGGCACCTCCCATTGCACTCATCAGTGCACCTGCATTTGCACTTGCCTGTTGCCTTCAGGGCTCTGTGCAGTTTTCACTGTCACTTTGCCCCCAGAACAGTGACCTCTGCTCCACCTCCATCAAACCTGACCCAGTCAATCTCTCTGGTGTTTCCCCAGAATATCATGACTTTGCAGATGTATTCAGCAAGAGCAAAGCCTCCCAGCTTGCTCCACACTGCAATTTCAACCTGAAGATCAACCTGGATGAAGGAGCTTCTCCTCTAATAGTTACCACCTACTCCTTCTCTGCCTCCAAGCTTGAGGCTCTTTGTACATTCCTCAATGAACACCTCACCATGAGCTTTATCTGCCCTTTCTCCTCTGCTCATGCTGCCCCTGTACTCTTTGTCTGCAAGAAAAACAGTTGGCTCCACCTGTGTGTAGACTTCCATGGACTCAACAAGATCACAAAGAAAGACCGCTATCCACTCCCCCACATCTCCGACCTCCTAGATGTTTCCAGCCATGCCAAGATCTACACCAAGCTCGATCTCTGGCATGCATACCACCTAGTCCACATCATCACTGAAGACAAGTGGAAGACATCTTTCTGGACATGCTATGGATCCTATGAGTGGCTTGTCATGCCATTTGGCCTCACCAATGCCCCAGCAGCATTTCAGTGGTTTGTAAACTCTATCTTCACAGATCTCCTCAATGTCTTGGTGATCATCTATCTTGACAACATTCTGATCTTCTCTGAAGACCACATGAAGCACAAGGAGCATGTCTGGGAGATACTCTGGCAACTCTGAAAACATGGACTTTATGCCAAGCCCAAGAAATGCAAATTTCATACTGACTCCACAGAATACCTCAGATACAGACTCTCCCCTACCAGACTTTCTATGTCTCCTGAGAAGGTAAAGGCCATTGTTGATTGGCCTGAACCTTGGAAAGTCTGAAACATCCAGTCCTTCCTTGGTTTCGCTAACTTCTACCAGCATTTCATTGCCAGTTACTCTGAACTTGTTACTCCACTCACCCACCTCACTCGCAAAGACATTTCATGGAATTTTGATGATTCCTGTTGCTCCACCTTCCAGCATCTCAAGGATGCTTTCACCTCTGCCCTGATCCTCACCCACTGGGTCCCTGATGCCCCACTAATTGTCAAGACAGATGCCTCCAATTATGCCATTGCTGGCATACTCTCCATCTGGTGCTCAGATGACAACATTCACTCCATCACATTCTTCTCCTGCACCCTTTCCTCTCTGGAACTCAATTATGACACCCACAACAAGGAACTGCTTGCCATCTTCAAGTTCTTCTGGACTTGGTAGCACTACCTTGAGGGCTTCAGAACTCCAATCAATGTAGTAACTGACCATAAGAACCTAGAATACTTTGCCACTATGAAACTTCTCATCTAGTGTCAAGCCCAATGGTTGGAGTTCCTTTCCCAGTTCAACATGGTCATTTGTTTCCATCCTGGACACTTAGGGGTGAAACCTGATTCCCTCACTAGACATTGGGACATCTACCCCAAAGAGGGGGATAGGGACTGTGCTTATATCAACCCTCAGAACCTCTGTTCCATCTTCACCCAAGAGCAGCTCATGTTGTCCCTCAGGGCAATGATACTCACAACTCCAGTCCTCCAGGCCAGCACATTGTTCGATATCAAGTTCCTCCACAATGACATCCTATCCACTCTTCCCTCTGACCCTATCACAGCCATCCACATGCCCAACTCCGAACCCTCCAACTCTCATTGAAGACTCTGAAGGCTTGTTATGTCTAGATGATCATATCTATATTCCCAATGCAGACAATCTCCACCTCTGAGTCCTCCAGTACAAGCATGACCATCTGCTCTCCAGTCACTTCAGACAAAATCGGACATTGAAACTCATCCACCTTGAATACACCTGGCTGGGCATCCAGACATTCATCAAGGAGTATGTCTCCTCCTGCACAGCCTGTGCCCATGCCAGGGTTTCCTGACACAAGCCCTATGGGCTCCTGAAACAACTTCTGATCCCTGAGAAACCATGGAATTCAATCTCCATGGACTTCATCAAACAGCTTCCTCCATCCTCCAGACACACTGCCATCCTAGTCATTATGGACAGACTGTCCAAACAATGTGTTTTCATCCTGACCAATGATAAGGTAACATCCCCAGAGTTAGCTAAACTCTTCCTTCTCCATGTCTTTTCCAAACATGGAGTTCCCTCATACATCACCTCTGATTGAGGCTTGGAGTTCATCTCCCACTTCTTCTGCTCCCTCAGAAAAGCACTTGACATCCGGCTCCACTTCACCTCTGGCTACCACCCAGAGGGTGACAGTCAAACTGAGCGAATGAACCAAACCCTGGAACAGTACCTTTGGATTTATTGTAACTACCAACAGGACAACTGGTCCAAACTCCTGCCTCTTGTGGAGTTCATGTACAACAATGCTTTAAATGCTACAACAGGCATTTCTCTGTTCTTTGCTAAAAAGGCTACCATCTAAACATCTCTGTCCACCCCAAGCATGATCTCACCTCCACCTGAGCCCACAAGTACTCTATTGGCCTGAATTCCCTTCACAACTTCCTCCAAGAAGATATCTCTGTTGCCCAGCAAAGATATCAAGGACCTGCAGATGCCAAGTGAACTCTGGCACTAGACTTCAGGGTCAGTGATCAGGTTTTTGTCAAGGCAAAGTACTTCTGCTCCACCTGACCATCCAAGAAACTCTCTGAGAAGAACTTAGGTCCTTACAAGATCATTGCACAGGCAGGTGCTCTTTCCTTTACTCTCCAGCTTCCAGAAAACATGAAGTCTGTACATCCAGTCTTTCATGTCTCCCAGCTGGAAGCCACCACTCTGAACACAATTCTGAACCATGTTCAACCACCCCTGCCTCCGGTCAAGGTGGATGGTGAACTGGAATATGAAATCTCTGAGATCTTAGATTCCAAGATCAACTGAAGACAAAGAAACTGCAAGCTCCTGTGCCTAGTCCACTGGTCAGGATATGAAGGAACTGATAAAGAAACTTCATGGCCACTCACAATGGAGTTGGGCCATGCATTGGAACTTGTATCAGATTTCCACCTCCAGTATCCAGAGAAACCCAGGCTTCACTCATAATCTAGCAAAATGATTGCAATTTCAAAAAGAAAAACACAAACAAATCTACCTTATGTTTCCCCTCTGATCTCCTCTGGCTCCTCTGCTCCAGTATTCTTGTCCCCCTCCACTCCTCTGTCCTCCTCCTCCTCCCCCTCCATGTTCTCCTCATCATCCTCCAACAACTCATCCTCTCTGCTCTCCTCACCTTTGTCCTCTGTGTACACCTCCACTCATACTTTATACTGCACAGGCAATTGCACTCCACCCCAACTCCAACAATCAACAGTGTCATGTGACCCTCAAAGGCCTTCAGGGGTTCAGGCCTAAGAGGGGGATACTGTCATATCCTGGACTCACAAGTCCATCTCCAGTCCCTCTGGACTAACTCTGCTATGACCTCTGGTCTGTTTCCTGTTTCTCTCCTAGATACACTACTTGGACTCTGACCTTTAGTAAACTATTATGACTCTCTTCATGTTCTAACTCTGTTACTCATCTACTTACATTCCATTCTCTGCTTACTTAGAAGTCTATTACCAATTAGCACAGCTCCAAGGCTGTGCTCTGGTATTACTCAGCTTTTGACATTTTGGTACATAGTTCTTTCTGACTCTGGACTTAGTCGTCTGATTCCCCTCTGTATATAAACTCCATAGATTCCACTCTGTATTTCCTTAGTTCAAATATCAACATAACTTGATGTTCTCTCCATTCAACCTCAGCTCTCTAAGTTGCTGCATGACTACTCTGACCACCCTCTGACCTCTGACCCTCCATCCACAAATTCAGGACACCAAATCCCTTGCAAGGGCACACCACATAAGGTGAAGCTGAAGTCCTGTCTACCCT
>JBBPJY010001105.1:0-10140 GCA_038088975.1 Xerocomus cyaneibrunnescens
GTACAGGCAGCGGAGATGGAAGAGAAGTACAAACAGAGAGGAAAACAGCAGTAGAGGTAGGAGTATAGGCAGAGGAGACAGAGGAGAAGGAGACAGAGATGGAGATGGAGATGGAGGAAGACAGGTCAGAGGATGGAGATGGAGAAGCAGAGGAGTAGGTAGCAGTACATAGAGTTTCTTTTTTTTTTTTGTTTGTTTTGTCTTTTCTTTAATATAGTAAGGAATGTTGGAGATCAAGAGAAAGACAAGAGTGAACAAAAATCAGAAAATCAACAGAGTAAGAAAATAAGGAAAGAAAATAAGGAGAGGAGCAACTGGAAATGACTCCCTACAGAGTGGGTAGTGGTCCAGGTTTCTTGGGGTACCTCTGGTGGAAGTCTGAGATGAGTTCCATCATGTTTCCCAACTCTGTGGCTAGAAGCCAGGAGGTCTCTTCATCAGTTCCCTCATAACTGAGCCAACACACCAGGTACAGGAGTTGGCAGTGATGCCTTCTCTGATTGATCTTGGAGTCAAGGATCTCCACAATCTCATAGTCTGGCTCTCCATCCCCCTTGATCAGAGGAGGCAGAGGCTGGTCACAGTTTGGTATAGTATTTGGAGTAGAAGGTTCTAACTAGGAGATGTGAAAAATAGGGTGAATGGATCAGAGAGAATCAGGGAGATGTAATGTAAATGAATGTGTACCCAGTTGGGCAATAATAGGGAAGGGTCCCAGATTTTTTTCAGAAAGTTTTTTAGAGGGTCTAGTAGAGTGAAAGTATTTTGCCCTGATGTACAGTGGGTCAAAAAACTGTCCCAATGTTTGCATGTTTTGCACTAAATGCAATGTCTGGCAATAACACCTAATTACTATTTTAAACTCTAAGCGTATGAAATGGAGTGACTGCTCCTGGCTTTCTATCAGTCCAAGAATCAAAGCATTTAGTTATGTTTTGATGAAATGGTAGCAACATTAAAATGACAACTCATTAGGACAGTTTTGTGACTTTGAATTCTCATTACATATATTGAACTCTGGAGTGCTGTAAAATGATTACATACCTTATGTAAGTAATATATTATGTCACTCTTATGTCATTAACCAGTCTATAGCATATATAAACCCTGCCATTACAAATCAATTCATTATAAAACACCTTTTTACTGCTCAAAGAGACAACAACATCTCTTTTGTTTTCCTAGATCTTTCCTACAGGAAAATTGCATTCCAAACTAGTCTAGGAAAGTCAACTGCAGCTAGGGTTCTTCAGGAAATCCAATCAGAGAAGAAAAACCATTATGGTGGTCACTCTTCAGAACTTTTTTCCACCAACAAGCATGCCATTGTTAAACAGATTTTCACTAGAAAGGCCAATAATGTAGTTCAGGCCACTCACTTCATCAATTCTATTGTCAGCACTCCTGTATTTCCACAAACAGTCATGAATACCCTTAAGGAAGCCTCTTTAAATGCTGTGGTAAAAAAAACCCTCTTCTCTCTACTGACCATAGAAAAAAAAGGTTGGCCTTCACTCTGAAGTACCAGCATTGGACTATGAAGGACTGGAAGGGGATGATTTGGTTAGATGAGACTAAAATCAATAGGATTGGGTCAAATGGACAAGAATATGTGTGAAAAAAGAATAAAAAGGAAATAATTTTTAAACAGATCAAAGATACTATCAAGTTTGGGAAAGGATCACTCATGGTATGGGGCTGAATGGTGTAGGAGTTTGGGTGAGGTTGAGGGAAGGATGGATGCTGAATAGTATGTGGCAATTCTGGAGGAAGAATTGTTGCAGAACATGAAGAATTCTGAAATTTTTGCAAATGAAATCATTTTTGAGCAGGATAATGATCCAGAGCATATCTTTAAAGGAGCTTAAATCTGGTTTGAGGAGCAAGATATAAAGCTTCTGGATGGCCTGCTCAGTCTCCATGCCTCAATTCCATTGAACACACTTGAAGTCACCTAAAAAGATACCTTTTAGGTTATAATAGGATACTTATAGGGGTTTATGAATTATGAAATAGGGTTGTGGTAAAGTGGAGAAGGATTTCTATGGAGGAGTGTCAAAAATGGATAGAAAGCATGCCTAGAAGAATTCAAGCAGTTATCAAGGCCAAGGGAGGTCATACCAGGTACTAAATACCATATGCTGTACAAAGTCAAAAAACTGTCCCAATGAGTTGTCATTTTAATATGGCTGCAATTTTATCAAAACATAACCCAATGCTTTGATTCTTAGACTGATAGAAAGCCAGGAGCAAGCACTCCATTTCATGCACTTAGAGTTTAGAATAATAATTAGGTGTTATTGACAGACATTGCATTTAGTGCAAAACATGCAAACATTGGGACAGTTATTTGACCCTGTTAAACTACAGTCAGACAAACTCCGAGGAACTCTGAAGAGGCGGAGTTGTGAGGGGGTTGGACAGGACTTTGGCTTCACCTTATGTGGTGTGCCCTTGCAAGGGATTCAGTGTCCTGAATTTGTGGATGGAGGGTCAGAGGTCGGAGGGTGGTTAGAGTAGTTGTGCAGCGACTTGAGGTCGAATGGAGAGAACATCAAGTTAAGTTGATATTCAAACTGAAGGAGTATATAGCAGAATCTACAGAGTTTATATATGGAGGGGAAATCAGATGACTAAGTCCAGGGTCAGAAAGAACTATATACCGAAATGTCAGAAGCTGAGTAATACCAGAGCGCAGCCTTGGAGCTGTGCTGATTGGTAATGGAGTCCTGAGTAGGCAGAGAATGGAATGTAGTAGATGAGTAATAGAGTTGGAAATGAAGAGTGTCATAATAGTTTACAGAGGCTGTGGTGGAGTTGGTCTGGAAGGACCAGAGATGAACTTGTAAGTCCAGGATATGACAGTATCCCCCTCTTAGGCCTGAACCCCTGAAGGCCTTTGAGGGTCACATGACACTGTTGATTGTTGAAGTTGGGGTGGAGTGCGATTGCCTATGCAGTATAAAGTCCAGGTGGACCACAGGTGAACTCCTCAGTCACAAAACATCATGTCTGACCTCGGCAACATCACCAACTGGGAGGACGCGCATTTAGTGGAGAACACTGATGACAGTGACGACCTTTGGAACATGAAGGCAGCTGAGTGGAGGCATTGAGCGAAGGTGTGAAAAGAGGCAGAAGAGTGGAGAAGGCCAAGAGGGCTGAGGAGGAGGCTGTGAGGTGCAGGGCTGAGGAGGAGGCTGTGAGGTGCAGGGTGGAGGCTGAGGCGGCAGCCAGGGTGAGTCGCCCTCATTTGTGAGCAGGCAAGGCTGATGAGATGCAGGTGAAGCAGGTCGCAAGGGAGCAAGGCTCCAGTAAGGGAAAGGGGCGCATGGAGGCACCGCTGGTGTGTCGGAGGTGTGCAGACCGGGGCCTGGATTGCATTCTGGGCCCTGGCAAGTCGACGGTGTGCAAGGAGTGCCAGTCGATGAAGGTGAAGTGCGAGCAGCCCAGGGAAGAGAAGGTGGAGCAGAAAAGGAAGCAGAAGGGAGAAGGGGAACTGGAACCAAGTTGGAAAAAGGCGAGGCCTGAGGGGGACAGGTCGGAGAAGGGGTCAGAGCTATTGGAGTGCGCCCAGATTATCACAGGGGAGATCTGGAGCCACCGGGAAGCAGTAAAGGGGTGGCTTGACCACCTTACCTTCCTGGTGGAGCAGCTGGTGGAGCTGAAGGCGGTGGAGGTATATGTGGAGGACAAAGGTGAGGAGAGTGGAGAGGAATGGTTGGAGGACAATGAGGAGGAGCAGAGGGGGAAGTGGAGGAGGACAGAGAGGCGGAGGGGGAGAATACTGGAGTGGAGGAGCCGGAGGAGGCCAATGAGGTAGCAAAAGTAGTATAGATGTTATTCTTTCTTTTCTTTAAAATTGCAACTGTTTCACCAGATTACGAGTGGGGTTTGGGTTTCTCTGGATACCAGAGGTGAAAGTCCAACACGAGTTCTGATGTGTGACCTAATTCTGTTGCGAGTAGCCACAATATTTCTTTGTTGGTTCCCTCATATCCTGACCAATGGACTAGGTACAGGAGTTTGCAGTTTCTTTGTCTTCGGTCAATCTTGGAATCTAAGATCTCGGAGACTTCATATTCCGGTTCACCATCCACCTCGACTAGAGGTGGGGGCAGTTGAACACGGTTTGGAATTGTGTTCAGAGTGGCAGGTTCCAGCTGGGAGACATGAAAGACCAGATGTACGGATTTCATGTTTGCTGGAAGCCAGAGAGTAAAGGAAAGAGAACCTGCCTGAGCAATAATCTCATAAGGACCTAAGTTCTTCTCTGAGAGTTTCTTGGATGGTCAGGTGGAGTGGAAGTACTTTGCCTTGATGAAAACTTGGTCACCGATTTTGAAGTCCAGTGCTGGAGTTTGTTTGGCATCTGCAGGTCCTTGATATCTTTGCTGGACAGTGGAGATCTTTTCATGGAGGAAGGAGTGGAGGGAGTCCAGGTTGATGGAGTATTTGTGGGCTTGGGCAGAGGTGAGATCATGTTCAGGGTGGATGGAGATATTTGGATGATAACCTTTATTAGCAAAGAACAGGGAGACACCTGTTGTAGCGTTCAGAGCATTGTTGTATGCAAACTCCACAAGGGGCAGGAGTTCAGACTAGTTGTCCTGTTGGTAGTTACAATAAATCCAAAGGTACTGTTCCAGGGTTTGGTTCATTCACTCAGTTTGACCATCACCCTCCAGATGATAGCCAGAGGTGAAGTGGAGCTGGATGTCGAGCACTTTTCCAAGGGAGCGGAAGAAGTGGGAGACGAACTCCAAGCCTTGATCAGAGGTGATATGCAAAGGGACTCTGTGTTTGGAAAAGATGTGGAGAAGGAAGAGTTTAGCTAACTCTGGGGACATTACCTTGTCATTGGTTGAGATGAAGACACATTGCTTGGAGAGTCTGTCCACGATGACTAGGATGGCAGTGTGTCTGGAGAACAGAGAAAGCTGTTTGATGAAGTCCATGGAGATTGAATTCCATGGCTTCTCGGGGATCAGGAGTTGTTTTAGGAGCCCGTAGGGCTTGTGTTGGGGAACCTTGGCATGGGCACAGGCTATGCAGGAGGAGACATACTTCTTGACAAATGTCCAGATGCCCAGCCAGGTATATTCATGGCAGATGAGTTCCAATGTCTGATTTTGTCTGAAGTGACCAGAGAGCAGATGGTCATGCTTATACCAGAGGACATGGAGGCGGAGATCGTCAGCATCGGGAACATAGATGCAATTGTCTAGATGTAAGAAGCTTTCAGAGTCTATGGTCTAGCGGAAATTGAAGGGTTCGGAGTTGGACATGTGAATGGCTGCAAGAGGGTCAGAGGGAAGAGCAGATAGGATGTTGTTGTGGAGGGACTTGATATCGAACAATGTACTGGCCTGGAGGACCAGAGTTGCAAGTATTGTTGTCCTGAGGGACAACGCAAGCTGCTCTTGAGTGAAGATGGGACAGAGGTTCTGAGGGTTGATATGAGCATAGTCCCTATTCTCCTCTTTGGGATAGACATCCCAATGTCTAGTGAGGGAATCGGGTTTCACCCCTAAGCATCCAGGGCAGAAACGAACAACCATATTGAACTGCAAGAGGAACTCTGACCACTGGGCTTGACGCCAGGTGAGGAGTTTCATAGTGGTGAAGTATTCTAGGTTCTTATGGTCAGTTACTACATCGATCGGAGTTCTGGAGCCCTCAAGATAGTGCTGCCAAGTCTGGAAGGACTCAAAGATGGTGAGCAGTTCCTTGTCATGGATGTCATAATTGAGTTCCAGAGAGGAAAGGGTGTGGAAGAAGAATGTGATGGGGTGGATGTCATCATCTGAGCACCGGATGGAGAGGATGTCGGCAATGGCATAATCGGAGGCATCTGTCTTGACAATTAGTGGGGCATCAGGGACCCAGTGGGTGAGGATTGGAGTGGAGGTGAAAGCGTCCTTGAGGTGCTGGAAGGCGGAGTGGCAGGAATCATTGAAATTCCATGGAGTGCCTTTGTGAGTGAGGCGGGTGAGTGGAATGGCAAGTCTGGAGTAACCAGCGATGAAATGCCAGTAGAAGTTAGCAAAACCGAGGAAAGACTGGATGTCTTAGACTTTCTGAGGTTCAGGCCAATCGACGATGGCCTTTACCTTCTCAGGGGACATGGAGAGTCTGGTGGGAAAGAGTTGATATCTGAGGTATTCTGTGGAGTTGGTATGGAATTCGCACTTCTTGGGCTTGGCATAAAGTCTGTGTTTTCAGAGCTGCCGGAGTATCTCCCAGACGTGCTCTTTGTGCTTCGTGCAGTCTTTGGAAAAGATGAGGATATCATCAAGGTAGATGATTACCAAGACATCGAGAAGATCTGCAAAGATAGAATTGATAAACTGCTGAAATGCTGTTGGGGCATTGGTGAGGCCGAATGGCATGACAAGCCACTCATAGGATCCATAGCATGTCCGGAAAGATGTCTTCCACTCATCTCCAGCAGCGATGCAGACCAGGTGGTATGCATGCCAGAGATTGAGCTTCATGTATATCTTGGTGCGGCTCGGAATGTCTAGGAGGTCGGAGATATGGGGGAGCAGGTAGTGGTCTTTCTTCGTGATCTTGTTAAGTCCATGGAAGTCTACACAAAGGTGGAGTGAACCATCCTTCTTATGGACAAAGAGTACCGGGGTGGCGTGAGCAGAGAAGGAGTGGCAGATATAGCCCATGACAAGGTGTTCGTCGAGGAACATATGAAGAGCCCCAAGCTTGAAGGCAGAGAGGGAGTAGGTGGTGCCTATTGGAGGGGAAGCTCCTTCCTCCAAGTCGATCTTCAGATTGAAATTGCGGTGTAGAGCAAGCTGGAAGGCTTTGCTCTTGCTGAATATATCTGTGAAGTCATGATATTCTGGGAAAACACTGGAGAGATTGACTGGGTCAGGTTTGATAGAGGCAGAGTGGAGATCGCTATTCCTGGGGTGGAGTGACAGTGAAAACTGCACAGAGCCCTGAAGGCAACAGGCAAGCGTGAAGGTGGGTGCACTGATGAGTGCGATGGGGGGTGCCTTGCAGTCAATGAATTGCAGTGAATCAGAGAAGGCAGAGTCAGCCAGAGGAACTGGTTCCAGAGGCTGTGGAGTCAAGCCTGGAGGTGCTGGACTGGGCTGCTTGGGTGTTCGGAACGAGATACTGCTCGATACCCAGTCAATCAATGGATTGTGGCAGGTGAGCCAGTTGTGTCCTAGAACAAGTGAACAGGAGCCATCTAGTGGGGTGATGTAGAATGTTGTCAGAGTGATATCACCAAAGGGGAAGTGGACCAAGAGGTCCAAAGCTTGAGTTATTGTGGAGTTTGAGGTTCTGTCAAACAGGCAGAGAGAGAGCAGAGGGACAGAGTAGGTTGAAAGTTTGTTATTATTGACAAATGCTGTATCTATAAAACAGTCGGAGGAGCTGGAGTCTATCAATATAGGAAAAGACAGAATATCATGTAAGACTAGAAAGATGGAGGGCATGAGGGATTGGAGGTCTGAGAGAGCGAACGTGTTGAGTTGAATCTCCTGGGGTGCATGGGTGGAGTCGATGCAACCTTCATACCATGTGGAGTCATGGAGGTTGCAGCCTATTTTTTTGCCTTGGAGGCCTCTGGTTTGGCTTTCAGAGTGTCTGCTTTGGCAGAGTGGCCCTTGGCTGCACACAAAGTGGACTTCATGCATTCCTTGGCCTTATGCCCTGCTTGCCCGCAGAACATGCAGAGGTTGTTGTCAAAGCAGCACTTACACTCGGCCGCTGTGAGCTTTCCATCCTTCCTGAGCTTGGATGACAAGTCCGGCTGGGGGGAGGCAGATGCATTAGAGGTGGTGGAATACTGGTGGACTTCCCCTTGGACTCCTTGGAGGAGCTTGAGGAACTGGTGGTGGAGTCAGAGGATTTGTCAGATGCCTTGGAGAAGTCACCAGAAGGCTTCGCCTGATGGCTAACCTCCAATTTGCATTTCCAGTAGTGGATGTCAATGCCTTGGGCAAGTTGGCGGAGTTCAGAGAGTGTGGGGGGTTTGCTAATCTGCGAGATTTCGTCTTTGATGCGATCCAGGAGTCCATTGTAGAAGTGGTGCTGAAGTGCACCTTTTCCATATCCTCAGACTTGGGTCACGATTTTGTTGAATTCGACAACATATTTGTTTATTCTTTGACCATTCTTCATTATCAGATGGTCAAGTTGGTGCTCTGCATCTCCAACCAGATCATGTGGTCTGAAGTTTGTTTGTAGCTCCAGTACGAACTCCTTGTAGCTGTCCATCCAGTCAGGGTGGAGGTCCAGGTCTTGTACCTGGAGGAGGTCCGGCTCAAACCATTCCAGTGCCATACCCTTGAGATACAACTGGGCAAAGGTGACCTTGCTATGGTCGGAGGCGAAGGCCTTTGGGCAATCTTGGAAGTTCAACTCACATTGGACAAGGAAAACCCGGAGTTTGTGGGGGTCTGTTTCATCAAACTGGTCCGGTTCTTAGACCTTGGTCCATTGCAAGGGCTCAGAGGACTTCTTTGATAAGCGGGCGAGGACCTGGATAGCGCTGGCCAGGTTGGCAAGCATTTCTTGGGGAATGTGCTCTTCTTCATTGTCTTCTGGAAAGAAGTCATCTTCCAGGATGTCAGGGTCATTGGGGGGATTACTGCTGGGCTCGCCCAGATTCCTGGGGTTGCCACAATGGCCGGGGGTGTGAAAGGATGAGATGTTGGCAGAGGGTTCATTGCCGTTGTCTGTCAGTTCTTCGATGCATGCTCCAGGGGTAGGAGAGTCTGGATGGGCACACACTTGGGATGCGGAGTTATTTCTCTGGGTGGAGAAGCTGTGGAACTGATCAATGATGTCAGGACCTTGGCGATTACTGCCGAATGTGTTTAAGGGGTTGAAACGGGGGGAGGCTGGAGCATTGGTGATCACTCTGATGTGTGATCGAGTGATGTGGGTAGTCATAGGGAATCCGTTGCAAGAGGGAGTTCAAATATACTGTTAAACTACAGTCGGACGAACTCCAAGGAACTTCAAAGAGGTGGAGTTGTGAGGGGGTCAGATGGGATTTTGGCTTCACCTTATGTGATGCACCCTTGCAAGGGATTCAGTGTCCCGAATTTGCAGATGGAGGGTCAGAGGTCGGAGGATGGTTAGAGTAGTTGTGCAGCGACTTGAGGTCGAATGGAGAGAATGTCAAGTTAAGTTGATATTTGAACTGAAGGAGTACATAGCAGAATCTACAGAGTTTATATATGGAGGGGAAATCAGACGACTAAGTCTGGGGTCGGAAAGAACTATGTACCGGAATGTCAAAAGCTGAGTAATACCAGAGTGCAGCCTTGGAGCTGTGCTGATTGGTAACAGAGTCCTAAGTAGGCAGAGAATGGAACATAGTAGATGAGTAATAGAGTTGGAAATGAAGAGTGTCATAATAGTTTACGGAGGCTGTGGCGGAGTTGGTCCGGAAGGACTGGAGATGGACTTGTAAGTCTGGGATATGACAGACCCACTATATACCAGATCTCCAACTTGGAAGTCTAAAGCTGGGCTACACTTGGCATTGGCTGGGCCTTGATAGCAGTGTTGCACTGTGAGCATCTCCAATTGGAGGAACTTGTGTAACTGTTCAAGGTCAGTGACATAGGTGAATACTGAGGAAGAGGTTAGGGAATGATCAGAGTAAACAGAGAAGTTTGGGTGGTAACCCTTGTTCATGAAGAATAGTGATACTCCAGTGATAGCACTTAGAGCATTGTTGTAGGCAAACTCCACCAGAGGCAGGAGATCTGACCAGTTGTCCTGTTGATAATTACAGTAAACCCAAAGGTACTGCTCTAGTATCTGGTTAGCATGTTCTGTTTGTCCATTGCCTTCTGGATGATAACTAGAGGTGAAGTGGAGGTGCATATCTAGCACTTTACCTAAGGACCTGAAGAAGTGAGATACAAACTCAGAGCCCCTGTCAGAGATGACATGGAAGGAAACTCCATGCTTGGAGAAGACATTGGTGAGGAATAGCTGTGTGAGGTCAGCAGAGGAAATGGTATCATGGGTAGGGATGAAGATGGCTTGTTTTGATAACCTGTCAATTACCACTAGGATGGCTGTGAAGCCTTCTAATGCTGAAAGATGCTCTATGAAGTCCATGGAGATGGAGTTCCATGGTTTCTCTGG
>JBBPJY010001106.1:0-10135 GCA_038088975.1 Xerocomus cyaneibrunnescens
GCTAGTAAACTAGTGATGCGAAGGCAGTCGAATGGATGGTAACTACCTTGCCTGTCAAGGTTTATGCGGTGTCATAAATAAAGTGTATTTGCTTGGGGATTGGTGGATGCATATCACGGACTTGCTCAATTTGAGGTCGCCAGGTCAGGTCAGAGTCCGGAATGCCCAAAATGGAATGGACCCATGCGGTGGCGGCTGTGGCTGCACCGAGTCTGATGCCGAGGTCCACTCTGATTTCTCCATTGTTGACAGCGTACATAAGGCAACCCAAGCCCATCCGGAGATCTCCTCGATGACACATGTGGTCTTCGCACATTCGGGTGTGGCACCAGCAGGGTCCGGCCCTTGACTCATCTACTTGATGAACCTTTACCCAAGTGGATACGACAAGGACTCGACACCGCTCGAGATGTGAGGGGTCTGCGATGGAAGGGGGTGGCCGTGCCTGTCGTGGGGGAAGGTAAGATAGTCTGGTTTGGATCCGTAGGCTCGTGGAAGTGGTTGATAGAGAGGTACGCACATACAAGGATGTGTGGGAATCACTTAGCCACTGCTACTTGTGACCAAGAATTTTTGTCCCCTCAGAAAAAGTCCAGAATTTTTTTCTTGTAAAAATGAGTAGACAAAATCTATAAGAGAGATTTTCTAATTAAAAAAAACTGAGTGAGAAAAAAAAATAGTTAATCTAAATTTAGCCATTGCTTATGGAAATAGCCCCTATTCATCGAACATCGCAGCAACTCATTCGAGGATACATTGGTGAGACTTGTACTTTGTTGAACTGAATTCTTGGACTTGAATACTGGCTTCCTTGGTTTCAAACCAGATTGGTATCCATCCATCCACTGATGGACCCAATTTTCCCATAGTCTGATTGTTTGAAGCTGGATTTGCTTTATTGCCAATGAAGCATTCTTTTTCAGTGTGTTAAAAGTTCCATCACAGTCATCTTGTAAATAGTCTTTTTACCTGACCCACTTACAATTTTTCTCATAGCTTGGCACCATTGTATGCTTCTCTATTTTGTTGACATCATGTATGATCTGAATGCCCATCATATCCAAGCCCTTAGTTCTTTTCCACATGCTTCCAGTCTGAAGCTTTCCTGGACCTGGAGATCTTGTCCAGCACCATCACTAGAGCTTGACTCAGAGGTGAGTTGGGGTTCTTCTCAGGCTCTCAAAGTTTGGCTAAGTTGACTTCTGTCAAATCAATGGGTCGGACTATCGAATCTCTGGGATCTTCATGCCAACTTCAGTTGGAGAAGGATGGTGGGTACTGAGGTAAGAGGGGTTAGTGACAGGGGTGAACTGGAGGTTCAACAGAGGAAGTGGGAACAGAGGACTTAGTGAGGATGTTGGTGTAAGACTTATGGGTCACACCCTTGTATAGGTCTGGGTCCTTGTATTTTGGAGATCAGACTAGGAGAATGAGGATAGGAATAGGAGGGAAGGGGGGATGATGAGGAGGAGGGAATGTAGTTAGATTTAGTTGATATTCATACTGAGGGATAGTACAGGACGTATGGAGGTTTATATACAGAGAATGTAAGGTGAAACATGGTAGGCAAGAAGATGAAACATACAAGTGTCAAAAAAAAAGAAGCACATGGTGTAATCAGAAAGCAGGGTAATGTATGGAAGTGATACAATGGCAACTGACTCTGCATGACAACTGTCAAATGTGAGGGATGACAAGTCTTGACATGTCTGGAATGAGATAGGGGTGCTCTGATGAGAGGTGACAAAACTCTGAGATATGGGGTGGAGGAGTGAACAAGAATATGAATGTAGTGAGGGTGGAGATGGCTGGAGATGGTTCGGAGGGGGTGAAGTAGGGGTTGGGGAATGGATATGACAGTGCCCCCCCATTAAGGCCAAGCCCTCAAGGCACTGGTAAATGGTAAGTCCGGTCTGGAGGCAATCTGAGGAGGTGGTCAAGCTCCTATAGAGAGGGTGAACCAGGCGAATAGGATGGTATTGCTTACCAGGCAGAGTCTGAATTTTGCCGTGTTGGAGTAAAAGAAGGATAACTGTTGTTGGAGTTACAACCACAACTTGAACCACCACCACCACCACCTACCCCCATGTTTAGCAGCACAAACAGCAGCAGGTCCTCAAGCCCAGCCCCAACAATTGAGGAGCAGGAGGCCCAGCTCCAGGCACAACTCTGGTGGCTGGAGCAACAGCAAGAGCAAGAGTGTGCAGCAAGGGTGTGACACAAGGCTGAGGAGCGAAAATGCCAGGAGTGGGAGAAGTGAGCGAGGGCAGAGGCAGAGCACATGCAGAGAGTGGAGGAGGCACATAGGTGGCAGGAGTGGGATGCCAAAGGGAAGAGAAAGGTGTGTGACAAAAACATGACCTGCGGTGAGGGTACTAACACAAAAGCGGGCATGCATTGAGTCCCCAAACTCAGAGAGGAGCAGCCATGAGCAGGAGATGGTGGGGCAAAAGTGGCAGGAGTGGGAGGAGGAGGAGTGTGACTGGTGCACAGCATGCAAGGCAGAGTGTGTGCCTCCACCACCAGGCACAAAGGGTGCTGTGTGCATGGGGTGTGCATGGGCACATGTTCCATGCAAGTGGGGCAGTGAAAAAGAGGCTGGTGGAGGTGAGCGAAGGAAGTGGGTTCAGCCTGTAGTGGAGATCCTGAGGGCAGGGCTGTTGTGAGCACCAGGGACCATAGATGGTGAGCACCTCTGGGTGCTCTGCTGGATTACAGAAGTGGTTGAGAGGATTACTGGCACCCTGGAGGAGAAGGGAAAAGGGGAAGAGAAGGAGAAGGAGAAGGAAAAGGAGAAGGAGGGAAAGGAGGTACAGACAGAGGAGAGAGGAGTATCAGTAGGAGTACAGACAGAGGAGATGGAGGAGAAGACAAAGATGGAGGAGACAGAGACAGAGATGGAGGAAGATGAATTGGAGGATGGAGATGGAGAAGTGAAGGAGTAGGTAGTAGTACATAGAGTTTCTGTTTTTTTTTTTTTTTGTTTTGTTTTGTTTTTTGTTTTGTTTTGTTTTTTTGTCTTTTTTCTTTTAATATAGTAAGATTTTTTCAGAGATTGAGAAAAAGACAAGAGTGAAGAAGGATCAGAAATCAAACAGAGTAAGGAAATAAGGAGAAGAGCAACTGGAGATAACTCCCTATGGAGTGGGTAGCAGTCCAGGTTTCTTGGAGTACCTCTAGTGGAAGTCCGAGATGAGTTCTGTCATGTTCCCCAGCTCCATGGCTAGGATCCAGGAGGTCTCTTCATTAGTTCCCTTATAACTGAGCCAATGCACCAGGTACAGGAGTTGGCAGTGACACCTTCTCTAATCAATCTTGGAGTCAAGGACTTCTGCAATCTCATACTCTGGCTCTCTGTCCACCTCAATTGGAGGAGACAGAGGCTGGTCATGATTTGGTATAGTATTCAGAGTAAAAGGTTCTAATTGGGAGATGTGAAAAACAGGGTGAACGGAGTGGAGAGAATCAGGAAGACATAACATAAATGAATGTGTACCCGGTTGGGCAATAATAGGGAAAGGTCCCAGATTTTTCTCTGAAAGTTTTTTAGAAGGTCTAGTAGAGCAGAAGTATTTTGCCCTCACATATACCAGATCTCTGACTTAGAAGTCTGGAGCTGGACTATGCTTGGCATCGGCTGGGCCTTGATAGCAATGTTGCACTGCGATCATCTCTGATCAGAGGAACTTGTATAACTGTTCAAGGTCAGCAACATAAGCAGATGCTGAGGAGGAGGTTAGGGAGTGATTGGAATAAATGGAGAAGTTTGGGTGATAACCCTTGTTCACAAAGAACAGTGATACTCTGGTGGTAGCATTTGGAGCATTATTGTAGGCAAACTCTGCCAGAGGCAGGAGATTGGACCAGTTGTCCCATTGATAATTACAGTAAACCTGAAGGTACTGCTCTAGTGTCTGGTTAGCACGTTCCGTTTGTCCATCACCTTCTGGATGATAACCAGAGGTGAAGTGGAGGTGCATATCTAGTGCTTTACCTAGGGATCTGAAGAAGTGAGATACAAACTCAGAGCCCTGGTCAGAGGTGACATGGGAGGAAACTCCATGCTTGGAGAAGACATTGATAAGGAATAGCTGTGTGATGTCAGCAGAGAAAACAGTATTGTGGGTAGGGATGAAAATGGCTTGTTTTGATAACCTGTCAATTACCACTAGGATGGCAGTGAAGCCTGCCAAAGCCAGAAGATGCTCTATGAAATCCATGGAGATGGAGTTCCATGGCTTCTCTGGGATAGGGAGCTGTTTGAGGAGGCAGTATGGGCAATGCCTAGGGGTTTTAGCATGAGCACAGGTTGTACAAGAACTAACATAATCTTTTATGAATGTCCGGATGCCCAGCCAGGTATACTCTTGATGGATGAGTTCCAGAGTATGGTTCTGACTGAAGTGACCCATGGTAGGGTGATTATGAAACATCCAGAGGATCCGGAGTTGGAGGTCACCTTGTTCCAGGACATAGATATGGCTATCATGAAGGAGGAAACCTTCTGGAGAGATGGTCCAGCGAGGGTTGTTGGTAGGTAGAGTGGAAAGGAGAGGTGATGTGACAGGATTGTTGGAAAAAGAGAAGAGGATGTCGAAATGGAGCTGCTCAATGTCAAGGAGGAATGAGGCCTGGAGGACTGGAGCTGTGAGATGAGTAGCTTGGAGGGATGCAGCGAGTTGGTCCTGTGTAAAAATGGGTCTGTTATTGTCAGGGTTAACATGAGCATAGTCCTTGTCCCCCTTCTTTAGGGTAGATGTCTCAATGTCTAGTCTGTGCATCAGGCTTTGCTCCAAGCTTGCCCAGGCAATACTGTACCACTAGATTGAATTGGCAAAGGTATTCTGACCAGCAGGCTTGCCGGCAGGTAAGCATTTTGGTAGAGGTGAAGTATTTGAGGTTCTTGTGGTCTGTGAAAATGGAGATCAGAGTTCTGGAGCCTTCAAGGTAATGTTGCCACTGATTAAAGGCTTTGAAAATGGCTAGGAGTTCCTTATTGTGAGTATCATAATTCAGTTCTGCATCACAGAGAGAACGAGAATAAAATGCTACAGGGTGTAAGTCATTATCTGGAGTGGAAATGGAAAGGATTCCTGTGATAGCATAATCAGAAGCATCAGTTTCAATAATCATTGGAGTATCTGGAATCCAGTGAACTAGCACCAGAGTGGATGTGAAGGCAGTCTCAAGGCCCTGGAATGCCTTCTGGCAGTCCTTGGAGAAGTTCCAAGGAGTGCCTTTACAAGTAAGGTGGGTTAGTGAAATGACAATATTAGCATAATTGTGAATGAAGTGATGATAGAAATTGGCAAAACTGAGGAAGGACTGAACATCCTTGACCTTTCTGGGTTTGGGCCAATCCACAATGGCTTTGATTTTATCCTCAGCCATAGCAAGACCAGAGGGAGTGAGCATATATCCAAGGTACTCGACGGAGTCTGAGTGCCACTTGCACTTCTCTGGCTTCAGGTATAACCCATTAGCTCAGAGTCATTGGAGTACTTCCTGAACATGCTTTTGGTGGGAGGTGAGGTCTTGGAAGTAAATCAGGATGTCATATAGGTAGACAACAATGGAGACATCTAGCATATCAGCAAAAATACTATTGATAAACCTTTGAAAAGCTGCTGGAGCATTAGTAAGTCCAAAAGGCATAACCAACCATTCAAATGATCCATAGCAGGTCTGGAACATAGTTTTCCATTCATCACCTTTGGCAATGCAGACCAGGTGGTATGCATGCTGGAGATCAAGCTTAGTGTAGACCTTCACTCCACTCAGAGCATTAAGGAGGTCAGTAGTGCGTGGAAGGGGACAGCAGTCTTTCTTGGTAATAGCATTGAGGCCATGGAAGTTGACACACAGATGGAGGGATCTGTCCTTCTTCTTGACAAAGAGTATTGGAGCAGCATGGGGTGAGCTGGAGGCTCAAATAAAGCCGATGTTCAGGTGCTCATTGATGAAGTCATGAAGGGTTTGTTGTTCAGTAGGGGAGAGGGTGTAGAGTTTTCCAATCAGAGGAGAGGTGCCTTCCTCCAGTTCGATCTTGAGGTCAAAAGGACAATGAGATGGTAGGGTATCTGCCTTTCTTTTGTTAAAGACATCTGTGAAATCATGGTACTCTGGAGGAACTCCGGAGAGATCTATGGGTTCCTCAGAGATATCAGAGATGAAGGCAGAGCATGCCTTGGCATCCTCAGGATTCTGGAGTTTCATGGTGAATTGGACTGAGCCTTCCATCTTGCATGCTCATGCAAATGTGGCAGCATTGACAAAAGAGATGGGAGGGCATTGGAGTCCAGGAGTGGTAGGCGATTCTGGAGTGCACTCTGGGGTCAGCAGAGAGTTGGAAGGAGTAACAGAAGGAGTGGGAGGAGGCCCTGAAGGCATGGAGGATGATGTCAGGCTTGGCATTCTGTTTGCAGGAGTCTGGAATGAAATGCTGCTTGTGACCCAGTCAATCAATGGATTGTAGTGGGTGAGCCAGCTATGTCCTAAAACTAGTGAGCATGAGGAATCCAAGAAGGTGACAAAAATGTCTCGGAGGTAGTCTTGCCTGACAGAAAGGAGATGGTCAGTTCTACAGAGGAGTTAATAGAGGATGAAGAGGAGCCATCTAAGAGATGGAGTGAAATTGGAGAAATGGAGTTCGTAGATATTTTGTATTTGTTAGCAAAAGAGAAATCAATGAAACAGTGAGTAGAACTGGAGTCAATAAGGACAGGAATGGATAACAGAGAGAGATCAGGAATAGAGACAAAAGGTTGAAGAGAGTGTTGGAGATCATCCCGTCTACTAGTACATACTTAGCTACATTTTTCGTACTTACATTAACTTACCATATTTGGACGACAGCGTCCGCTAACGCGTGCATCCGCCCGTTCCGCTTTCTCCAGTCTCGTACAATGTCGACTGGAGGTAAGCACTTACTATATACCACATGTAACTACCTACTCACGTACTGTAGTCCTTATGGACATACACTACAGGTAGATATCAATCATAGTCTCATACAACGTCGACTGGAGTCCTTACGGACATACACTACAGGTCGACAATTCCTTTCACAGGTTATGAGCCCTGCCTAGCACAGAAATAAACCAAAGACTCACCTCTGGCCAAGGTTACCCCATAGCCATATCTAAACCATGTCATCAGACCCATCACGCAGACTCACGAGCGGAATACCACTCAGCGCAGTCGGTCAACTCCGTTCTGCCAGGTTCTCCACTGTATCAGACTCCCTGAGTCTACCACCCCACACGTCTAATGCCGAACCGAGCCCAGAGCTCATCCTGGCCCCCACATCACGCGTTCCACCATGCACACCATCATGACAATCAGATGACCTGCATCCACCATGCAGACTGATGTCATACCACACAAACATCCTAGACGAGAACACTGACGATGAAGATGAGGTCCACTTCATGCTGAAGAAAACTATTGATGCGCAACAATTCTCGCATCTCTTCAAGCTCAGACCATGACTCAATGGCACAAATTACGCCACATGGCTATCTGTCCTTGAAGACGCACTACATACGGCCTCCCTCCATATATACCTAAACGAATCGTTTAGCCCAGATGACCTAGAAACCAACTGGTTCACTCATATCCTCTGGCATAAGGCCAACTCCCTCATCAAGTCGATCCTCATGGCGACAATGACAGAAGAAGTCCAAACACAGGTCAGCCACCTCGATACTGCTGCGAAAATATGGTCGGAAACTCGCTGACTCTACTCCGGCACCACTGTGACCGACTGGACACTCACCATCGTCTCCCTCGTTAACACCCACTATACCGACGGCGAGGATGTCCCAGCACACATCGCAAAAATGAAGGCCCTCCGCCGCGACCTCATACTCATGCATCGGGACATTCCTGATGACCTTTTTGCCTGTTTCCTCCACATCTCCATGCCACCAACATGGAACTACATATTCTCAGCCCTCCCCGACTACTACTCATCAGCTGAAGTCGAACGCTGCATTCGTGACGAGTCCAGCATCCGCACAAACCAAATGACAAACAACTCGAGTGCCCTCCAGGCAACTCAACACATCCAATCGTATTACGACCACTGCAAGCGCTCAGGCCACTGGACAAAGGACTGCTACTCTAAGGGGAGAAAGAAGAAACAAAGGAAGGATAAAAAGGATGATGAGAAGGGGACTAAGAAGGGGAAATCCAAGGATAAGCCAAAACAGTCCAAGTCGAAAGACAAGGGCAAGACAAGCTGGCATCAGGCCAACCAGGCAGTCACCAACACCGACAGTGAACCCGACACCAACCACACTGATTCGAGCATGTCCGCTCACCTCGCTGCCACCTCAACCCATCCCAGCCTCGGATGGATCCTCGACAGCGGTGCAACCAACCTCATATGCACGGAATGCTCCACATTCACCACCTTTAACCCTACCAACGAGTCAATCAAGGGAATAGTCAAAGACAGACCAGAACTACAAGTTCTTGGAGTTGGAACTGTCCTACTCAAGGTCTCCATCAAGGGCCGCACAGACCATGTCATCAAGCTTCTAGATGTAAGCTACTGCCCCAACGCCCGTGATAACCTCATTTCAGAGAGCCGAATCGACTGAGGAGGATGCGAGATCACCAAACGCGGTGGCCATGTCACCATCAAAAGGCCAAATGGCGAAATCTCACTAGAAGGCTGACTACGAGGAAATCTCTACAAAATCCAGGGATTTATTGTCCCCCCCACATCCGATATTGCCATTGCATTCACTGCCTGCTCCTCACCCAATCTCGACCTCTGGCATGCCCGACTCGGCCACATCAGCCTCAAATCACTCTGCTACCTAGACTGTCACAATCTCGTGACCGGCATGGACCTCCATGGAAAAGGGGAACTTAGCCCCTGCGACGGCTGCGCCAAGGGCAAACACCACTCAGCCCCATTTCCAACCAGCTCCAACAATCGTGCGACGAAAGCTATCGAGCGCCTACACATGGATCTACAAGGTCCATTTGACTCATCCACACTAGGATACAAATATATACTTGGTGTTATTGACGACTATAGTCAAAAAGGGTGGAAAGAATTCCTCAGACACAAGGACGAGGCTACTGACCGCATCAAAGTCCTTATCGAGCGACTAGAAACATATACAGAATCCCATGTCAAAATAATCCGATCTGACTGGGGTGGCGAATTTTTAGGCTCCCAACTACAGTCGTACCTCAAATGCAAAGGCATTGTGCACAAACTATTGGCCCCACATACACCTCAACAAAATGGTGTTGCCAAACGCTTCAATCAAACAACCCATGAAAGTGCCCTTGCCATGCTAGAATACACTGGAATGTCAAAAGGCTTCTGGCCCGAAGCACACAACTATGCCAACCACATATGGAACCGTAGCCCCACGAAAGCCCTAACCCGCTCAACACCAAATGAGGCCTTTTATGACTGCAAACTGAGTGTCTCTACCCTACGAATCTTTGGCTCACGCTGCCATGTCTGCATTCCACCCGAATCACGACACAAACTTGATTCACACTCCATTGACGGAGTTCTCTGTGGCTTCGAATGAGGCTTCAAAGCCTATAAAATCTGGATTCCCATGAAACACAAATTCATCACCTCACGTGATGTCATTGTGTACAAACAAGTCCACCACCATGACGAAATCCCTCCTCCCTCCATATCTCCTATTCCAAGTCAGGGGGTGCCCCAACTCACTCCCCCTACTGCTCAGATTGAGGGGGTGATTCCAGATTCCAACCTGAGCACCTTAGCCCAATCTACACCAAACATTGCACAGCCACCACTCTGCTGATCGAAAAGGGTCACCCGACCATCATGGAAGAAGGAGGCTGCTGAGAAGCAAGCTACAACAGAAGCTGAAGCATGTGCCAACCGGAAAGCCCTTCGAGAAGCCCAGAAACAACATGCCACTGATGCACCCACCCAGCCAGCCGAACCATCAATCATACAAACCGCCTACACTGCAGTCCATGGAAAAGACACGCTGCAAAACTTCCAACAGGCCATCTCTAGCCCTGACTCGGACAAGTGGCGGAAGGCAATGCACGAAGAATTTGATATGCTACAGAAGCGTGGGACCTGGGAACTCATCGACCAACCCAAAGACTGCAAGGTCAT
>JBBPJY010001117.1:0-10073 GCA_038088975.1 Xerocomus cyaneibrunnescens
CTCCAGTCGACGTTGTACGAGACTATAATTGATATCTACCTGTAGTGTATGTCCGTAAGGACTACAGTACGTGAGTAGGTAGTTACATGTGGTATATAGTAAGTGCTTACCTCCAGTCGACGTTGTATGAGACTGGAGAAAGTGGAACGGGCGGACGCGCGCGTTAGCGGACGCTGTCGTCCAAATATGGTAAGTTAATGTAAGTACGAAAAATGTAGCTAAGTATGTACTAGTAGACGGGATGATCTCCAACAGATTGCACCTAGGTTCCTTACCCGAGTGCTTGTCCCATTTCTATTATTTGTTGCTGTGGTGTTATCTGCGACGAAGTCATCTAGTGATGGTGATTGTGACATTGTCACATGATAATAATGAGGTTAGGTAAAGTCGATAGTGAGCTTGTTTTTCTTGATTATAGCGCAAGAGCGGGGCTCATAACCTGTTGGCTATGAGCTCACGTAGTACGAGTTATGAAGAAGATATTATGATATATCTGCGCCCTCTGTACTTGGCCTTATATACTACTTGTACATATTATGCTAGAATAATCTACAACTGTCGTGACTAATCAATTTCCTTCTTGGGATTTGTGGTACTGACTCTATGATACCAACAGAAGCTATCCTTGTGATAAGGTGGGGAGTGAAAATGAGAGAAAGCCTGAGATGAAGTCTGGACTTGCCTGGACTCTTGGCTATGAAACAGAAATAAACTAAAGAAGTGGCAATTTGGAAGAAGGCAGAAATGAACTAAAAGGGGGTGCACCTTAAACTAAACTGGGAAACTAGAAATACAACTCTATAGGAGTTATCCGGAAACTATAACGTGGACTTCCAGTAATCTAAAAAGGAAACTATGGATTTGCTTTATAGGGGTTTGATGAGAACAGAAACTCTCTATTTTACTATGTTTTCTGGGTTTTATCTTATCTGATGTTTATCTTCTTTTGATCTTATCTTATCTTGTTTTGTATTTTGATTTTAAAGAGCTATGACTGGGCTCTGATTATAGTGAAAGGCAAAAGAATGCAAGTGAAAGGCTAAGCTGGATGGTGAAAACCTTTCACCCCTATGGATTTACAATGAACTAGCTTACAACACCAGTGCATTAATTGATATGAACCTGCCCCAACCTCATCTCATGCTATCTTGGTTTCATGTAAATCCTTGGGATTATCTGACAGTGGAAGTAGTCTGGAGCATTTTACTCGCAGTGACATATGAATGGCAGGTAAGCTGGTTTCCGAGGGTATATCGAGCGTGTCTTCGCAACTGGTCTTGGAAGTCGTCCAAAATTGCCAGATATCCCGGGCAAGGTAAATTTGCACCAGAGTCACCTTTTCATTATTCCCTCTCAGGTAAACTTCGAGGTTCATCCTTCAGAACTCACCTCCGCAGAGAATTACATCGGCAAAAAGACAGTTGTCGTCGGTGCTTGTACTTCTGGTATGTCACGATAGCGCAGAACCTGGAGGCATCTCGCCTACTACCGACCAAAAGTCATGAAGTGTCAGCCCTAAGAACGTATCTGAACCACCTCTCTAGATATCAATGCTCATCCGCGCTCGTCGTTTCAGTCGAAGCGATTGCACAGTCGCTTGCTGGTATGTCACTTTGGCCAGTCCCGCTCAACTGCATTGTTCACCTCACTCAAAAGAACTCTACAGCGATACTGTTCCAACTAATATCGCGGATATTTATAACAGCGGTCTACCAGCTGCTGTAGTGAGACACATCCAACAACGCACGGCGTCCACATTGCGCAGACCACCGATAAGTGAGCACAGACCCTATGATTTGATGCCTCTTGACGACATGCTCACTTCCAAACATAGGCGAATTTTGGATGGACCGCCAAAGCAGGGTTCAGGACGAATCTCGGACCACACTGGGCGGGAATTATCGACCTTTCGTACACGCAAGCAGAGGATATTACTCTGGCGAGCCTCTGATTTCTTCCAAAGACGGCGGTTGATTACATCGTCTGATAGATGCCGGTACGAGCAAATACATCATTGATGACGATATCAAGCTCAAGAGCGAGAATGCTATCGAGCATTTCACTGAGAGGGGACCTCGAGTTCGCGGATGGGACGGAGTTCGAAGCAGACATCGTGGTCTTCGCGACTGGGTAAGTTACCCGTGCTCTCCCCGGTATGTACGCATGCCAATTTGATGACCCTCTGACGTTCTTTGAAGATATGGAGACCATTGCAACAGCATGTACGACGTCTGTAGTCCGCAAGTGGCCTGTATTCGCGATGGGTATGTCGTCACACGCTATTCTTGAGCAGCTTCAAATAGACGTATTCTGGGTGAACAAAAAAAAGGTAGCTTGGGCTCGGCACGTTTCCATAGTCGACACCTGGCGTTGCGTGAGTGATTGCATACATGACGCGACATCCCGTCGCTGAGGGAGACTGCAGAAATCGCGGCCATTGCAGCTGGGATCTTGAAGAGATTGTCGGTCAAGTTTTGATAGGAGAACGAGTGATCTGGGACGATACGAAACTACATGGACGTGCGCATTATACACCTAGATCTTGTAAACCTTGGACTAGACCCCAGGATACCTTTAGCAGGTAACATAGGTTGGTTGTGCGTTCTAGCTTGGATAGACAGTTTCTTAGCTACATGAAAACTTTCTGTAAGACCCTGATGTGCATGGTACATTACAATGGTAGCTGTGTGAGGTATTCCGAAACTGAGTCCTTCAATAAATGCCATACCTAGATTGTCCTGTCAACACTTGTCGTCCTACGGCGTCTTTCTCCCACACGTCAGGGGGCGGCTGACGTATCCATACGAGGTATCGTAGAATGCCTCTTCGGATGCTCCGTGTAACCTCCGTGGTAAGCACCATGACACAATGCACGCCATACACGATGAGCTGGAGGTTAACTAGCATACCCGCCAGGAACGACATGACCAGCACTGCAGTAGGCCAAGCGGTCCATGCCATCGATGACGGGAAAGTCATCAGCTTGCAAGCGGACGTAAACATGCACAGTGCCGGTATTCGTGCCGATATACAGAAAAAGAGATATGTGCCGCAGACGTCCATGGCTATTTTCTAGGGACAGGACGTAAGACTATGCAGTCCCGTATGAGTGAGTAGAAAAGAGAGTTCACCTGCAACTTTGCCGAAGTTGCATTGCAATAGGCAAGTAAAGCCAGGCGTCTATTGTGAGACCGATGCCAGAGGCGATACTGCCAATGCTATGGCTTTCCTAGCGAAGTGGGTGACAGTAAAAGCAGAAGCCGCCGAGAAGCCAAAAATGCTGACCTCAATCCTTGAGCAATTCAGTCAGCGAATGGTTCATCCCAAAGTCGGTTTCATACCCTGCCAAAACCACGAGCTAATCCTAGGGTCAGCTGAGTGCTATCTTGGGGACATATTTTCCACCGACAAACCTCCATTCCGTACACAATTCAGCTAAAACACGCTCGCGATCGGAATCTACTCGGGGTTCCCAAAGCTCGCGATAAGGTGAGAACGAGTCTACGATGGAGTCGACCGTGGAAACTTGAGAGTCTAGAGATATCGTTTCCGTGTATGTCGGCAGTATCGATGCTGCAAACCAGAGTTTACGATCTGCATCCTTGACAAGACTGCTGTCTCCACTGTCCGAGAGTGGAAGTACGAGGATAGGCCCACTGTCCCGATGCTTGAGTAACGGGTCCCGTTCATCCTCAGACTATGCACGATCGGAGTCGGACCAGTAACGTATGCGCTTTTGGCTCTGGGTGATGTACTTCCGGCTATACAACGCCTGGGTCGTCACCAGACTTAGAGGTCTGTGAACTGGAGTACTCTGTCGTAATACAGTTTGGTTGATCGCTGCACGCCAGAGTCATATCTTACCATTATCCTCAGCATCCTCACTATCAACACCCGATCCCACGTCCTCGTGAGGATAGGTCAGCTAAGTCTGACATATCTCAGCCGAATCGAGTTCTGCGACTAAGAAAACAGTAGGTTTAAGTTTGTCCGCCCCGCCCTTATGTTGTGAGAGACAGCTCAATTTTATCTCGACACCTTCTTTGACGTCAGATGGGTCAATCTGAACGTCAACTCAATCGAACTGACTTCTTTACTTGCATTACCACTGAGCTTGAAGACATGCTAATTCTTGCAGCATACAACATGCATTTGCTACAAGATTTCTCCTCTTATCTTCGTGCTCAACGCCCAGTAATAGACGTATTCGTGAATATCTATCTCGTGACTTGGTTCTTCATTGAGATTGTCCCATGAAAGGTGGTACATTGCACGCGCAAGTGAAAACACTCTTTCAAGTTAGGATTTTGTCCATCGCAGCCGAGGCTCAATTCATGGCACTGGTGATCACCAACGGTCACCGTCACTATAGGACGCCAGGACTTCTCTGCCCTCAGTTGCTAAAGGCCATGAGCATGTACAACTAATGGTTAGACAATAAGTATGAATTCGATCGCCAAAACCATCCAATCAATACCGGTGAACTTCCAAAGCCTGTAGCATAACAGTCAAGGATATAGGAAGTGACGTAGTGATATGCACGGGTTTTCAACCTACCTTCCTTTGTAATGTATTACCCCAGACATGATGCATGGCGACAAAGTAGTGTATGCAAAGTAGTGCTGGGTTGGATGCACAAAACTCCGCCGCTTGAGAAGTTATTGCACCGCCACAAGCGGAGTGTCCCATGGTATCCAGACCCACCGCGTTTAGAACACCTAAGTAACTACCGAACACGAAAGTGCCCTCAAGTTTGCACAATATGTTGCTGGGACGGACAATCCTACACTCGTTGGGTTATTAATAAGCCAAGTCAAGACTCCACAGGCATACACTTTGTTATTCCTACGTACCATGGCTTCTCCGAGTCTACCGGGTCCACAAAATCGGATTACGACTACACGAGCAACAGTATACGATGCCTCAAAAAGGCTTGGGAGAGCTTCACGCCTCTCGAATCAGCTGGGCACGAATCACAGCATGCCGATGGAAATACATCCCACTAGGTTGCCTGCCTTAGATTGGTTCGTCCCAGGGAATACACCTCCCAGCCATCTTCCATAACCAAGAGCACATGCAACGCGACATGATAATACGAACCACAATTTACCAGGACAATACCACCTATGATGGTGGGCTAGGTATAGCCGGAACTCTCCTAGCAACAAACCCAATTCGACGTTTCCAGTGGGAGGCCGTACGAACAACCCGTTCGAATAGATCCTCCTCTACATCGGCAACACGTGAGCGTAACTTGCGCCGACTAAGCCCACGCTGGATGTCATCAAATCGGGCGACCACTTCGTCCATTTTGGGGCGCTTATCTGGGTCTGCCTGGACCATATTGGCAATCAAGGGTTTCATGAATTCGAAGCTTCGTTTTTCCTATAGATTTTAGATCAGCCACAGGCAACCTCGACTACAACATGATAAACTAGGTAGCTGACCAGAATAAAGTCCAGCCTGATGGCGTTCCCGATATAGAAAACGTCAGTAGCGAACGGATCACAAGGTTCGTTGGAGTTCTGAAACTCAGGAACATCTTTGTCGCCGCCCCAAATCGGTATTTCCTTGGGATTTGCATCCGAAGGGTCATATCGCCGAGAAAGTCCGAAATCGATGAAATAGTACTTTGGAGGACGTTGCGTGCGCGTGAAATGTTTTGCAATACCACTACAGCTCTTGTTTAGATTGGTAGCCATAGGGTGAAATGACTCAGGATAGAGATGAGTAGGGTCTAGCATGATATTATTGCTCACGCAGTCCCTGTCAAAGAAATCAATGCAAAATGATGATAGTAGCTATTCAACACACCGGTGGGCAGCATGATGCTTATGCATGAATTGGAGCCCCTGCAAGAGCTTCAAGGCGTAGTCATCCACACCGATAGATTCACATACCTCAAACAGCTGGCGGAAGCACTCCACTGCTTCTCCAATAGTATCGAAACTAGGATCATTATAATGTCGAAGTAGAGGCATAACCATGATCGCTGTGTCATCTTCACCATCCAGAGTGAAAACCTCGTAGACAGGAACGCAATGGTTTGCAGGCTGCGAGACGAGTGTGTGCGAAGAGAAGTACAAGGCAATATCCGCTTCGTATTGATGTGTTTCTCGTTTTATACGCTTCAAAGTGACCACCTTCCCATCCAAGGTTCGAGTTGCATCAATAATTGCACCAAACTAGAATAATGTTTGGTGAGATATCAACAGTGGGAAAAAAATTGCACACCTTTAACCTCTTACCATCTTCACTGTTTATCCAATCCCTGGTCGGTGTTGTCCAGGAGGGGACCCATCGAGGGGAATAGCGGGGACGCAGCAGATACCCATGATTGCTTAGTTGGTTGTAGCGATCACGCCACCAAACCTCGCTAGGATCAAGCTCTTCTGGCAGGGTACGGTCGGCTGTCCCCCATAATTCATGCATTTTCTGGGAGATCTGGGCGTCTTCATCAACTGTCTGTGACATCGTTGATAGCACTGAGATGCGCAAACAGTGGTGTCCACAAGGGTGCCGCCAAACAATTGTTGGTGGAAGTAAACCTCGTGGTAAAAATACACACAAACACGTACCCACGGTAGTCTTCATGTCTGCTACTATCCGATCGTCGCGGGGCTTCAATCGGAGGCATGCGCTGGGCGTATCTGCACTGAAATTGTAAACGTGAACTTGTGGAATATCTCGGACGTGAAACTGTCGCAAGTTCTTCTTCAATAATTTTTACTGGCGTCCTATAGTTTGATCGTTTGTAAACGGTTTGCCTGTCATCCGTCTCACAGACCCCTGGGATCGCGTAACCCTGAAAAGTATCCATCAAGGAATTCTTGTACGACCACTCTAAGATGGGAACTATTCATCCCTACTGGATTTCTTTTCTTCGTCGTAATTCCCCTTATCGTCCCGAACGCAACCAAGATTGATTCAAGCCCGTCGCCCCCACCACCTCGAAGCACTCTCACTCGATGGGTCCTGCGAATGCAATACTCTCACTTGACCTTGGCTCCGCTGCCGCATTCGACCAAAAAGACTTTCCTCTTGAATATTACGAGAGGGATGGCAGTCTGAACAAGGGCCGCTTTCTGATCAAAGCAACACTTCAAGAAATGGAACAGATCAGGCAGCTGGGAATCGATCTCAACCAAAATCATGACTTCATCCGTGATACAAGACTCAACGTTGAAGCGTCAGTACTTATTCGGGCCTACATATCTCTGCTCATGTGTCAGTAGTTTGAAGGAAGAAATGCAGAGACTACAGGATAATCGCAAAACTCTCAACCCAATCAAAGCCTTTCTAAATTACAGAGCGGCTCGGCTGTTTCTTGCAACATCAAAAACTGTGTACCGTCAGACAAAGGTTGGGCTGTTCACTGACTAGGACTCCTGGTCTGCAACATCTACTGAATGTACCCCTGTTTAGCGTAGATCCGAGGAGATTCACAGAGAAGTGCCTGTACAAGTGGTTCCGAGGACACAAATGCGATCAGTAAATGGTCAGTTCTAAACTGGCCGTCTGATTTACAGTTTCATATCCACATTTTGTCGTACCCTACCCCAGATGCAATACCGCAGGAGGAAGCGATGAGTGGGTTCTCCATTGAGCTGCCCGACGGATGGAACGACGACGCCCGACAAACAATCAACGATGTGGCGAAGATGATAGCTAAGGGTATGAAAGACCCATTCCAAGACGATTTTCTTATTTCCCAACTCCATGATGGTGAGGAAGATGTGGCAGTTGTGTGTGATTACAACTAATAGGATTTAAATAGACGAACATGCAATCACTCTCGCTGATACTGCAAGTTTACTCAGTCAAGATACTATATGTGGTTCCGGCGTTGATGATGGCAACCCTACGTCCATTGCTTCCAGCGATCTACATCGGCAGTCCCGTCCGACGAGTCCCCAAACTGTCAATCATATTCACTATCACGTCATCCAGAACTCTATAGTGACGACAAACTCTTCTAATCTCACTGGAATCACAGCTAATCATGGCAGTGAACGGAGCAGTGGGGGTCAGTAACATCTTCCTCATTCAAGCTGTGCGATACTGACCCATGCGTAGCATCAGTCACCCAAAAGTCCACACTATAGTGATATTCCCCCACCGTATTTCATTGTAGCACACTCATGTAGTCATAACAACTGTATAATTCCCGCTATCTTGCTTCCTACCTGCATACCAGTTACCTTACGGAAACAACTGTTCCATGAAGAGGCATCGAAATTGCCACGCTGCCGCAGCACCGTGGGTACGAGCAGGGTAAGATACATGGAATGCCTTGTTCGACTGCTGGGGGGAGCTTAAAAAAACAATGAGAGGTAGTGAGCCGAAATTTGCGGTGCACTACATGCACAGATATGGGCGGGATTGTTGACTGAGTCGTTTCTTCCGCCACTTTCAGTCACTGGAATTGGCGGTCCGTCTCCACGATCAAGTCTACTTTTTTTCCCCTTGCACTACTATATGCCGCTCTTCATTACGGCCGTCTCCTACCGAAGCAACCAAGCACCAGGCCGCAATTTCAAGCACGATCCAAAACAACTCTGTCTTGTCCCAAAGGGCACGCTGAAGAGTGCCTAAACTATAGGAAGCCTTGAATCGGACGTCGATGGTTTCGTTCTGACGCCTTGTTCAATGCAGAGCCGGTTGTAGCACTCCCTTGTGACGACCCTTCCTCCGACGGGCATCGTACGGCGTCAAGCTTCTGGCACCACGTCGGTGAATATCGCTTTTCATGGCTGGTATGGTACGCATATAATCAGTTTATGAAGTTTCGCTGAACCCCTTTGCTGTTGCTTGGTCTCCGGCATTTATGTCGGGTTCGCCCACCTCAAAACTCGAGTGCGGAGGCACTGGGCACCACAGCAGCGTCCAAGGTTAGTTCTTACTTTGCCCTCCAGCATGGTAGTCAGCCTCGCTACCCAACCTACTCTTTTAGACAGACCATCAGAAGTACGCATTGCGTATACCGTACAGTGTTTCGGTACGTGCCTTCAAAACACTAGTTTTTGATGCTTCCGCCTGTAATGCCAGCCAACAGCTATCCGTCATCATCGCAAGAAGTAACGTTGACTCAAAAACATTATCACATTACCTTTGCTCGCTGGATCCTCTGGCATGCGATGCCCTCGAGAAACTAGTCAAACCACTACCTCCCCTATGTCAAAAAAATCTTATTGGCGCTGCCAATGACCGTCTAGAACTTGACATGCTTCCGTACCATGACGGACTGCACCCACACGCTGATTGTTCCAGTTGAAAACCTAAAATATGGTACAAGCCACGACCAGTGTTCATGTCGTAGTCCTGAGCACCGTTTGTGAAGGATTACGAGCTCATTGTCAGTGTTACTCAAGTCAAGTTGGCGGAGTTGACGTGCCTAGCAGGATTACTACTGTGGTCGCATATGACAGAGTGGTAACTTAGATCGTTGGTGGTCACTAGAATATCGAGTGAGTGCTTGTTCATTCTTCAGCATACAAACTGACGTTTAGACTTAGTATCCTTTACTGGGAAGTATCTCAAGGTCATCGGTTTTTCAATCTGAAACCTTGTCTCCTCCCTAGCCTATTTGACTTCCCTGAGATGGGTCGTACCTCCTGGAGAGGCAAAACCCTATGGAAGAGTAATCTAGTTGAATGTTTGCAAAACCTCTGTAGTCTCCGGAGCACGGTCTCTGAGATGAAAAGGGTTCGGGTGGATTTTGCTTGGATTGAGCGCGACACTCCGGTTCATACGATCTTCGTTATAGAACGAGATGTCGATTGGAACCTGGAGGTGGTACTACAGATCCACGGCATTGATGTGCAGAGGCTACTGAACTTCCGTGGTGTGACCATGCACTGCCACCGCTATTTAATTCCGCATGTGAACCAGTTATGTAACCAACATATGATGGTCATTCATTTGTGGTACAGAAGTACAAATAATTAGCTCAACATGCCGTCTGATTTCAATGGTTCTGTTTACTCGCTGTACTCAAATGTCTATGGAGCAACAGCTCAATTTGGCGGAGCTAGCAACAGTGACTCTTGGTTCGATTTCTATGTTATTCCACT
>JBBPJY010001121.1:0-10027 GCA_038088975.1 Xerocomus cyaneibrunnescens
CATTCACTGCCCACTCCTCACCCAACCTCAACCTCTGGCATGCCCAACTCAGCCACATTAGCCTCAAATCACTCCACTACCTAGACTGTCACAATCTTGTGACTGGCATGGACCTTTGTGGAAAAGGGGAACTTAGCCCTTGCAACAGCTGCACCAAGGGCAAACACCACTCAGCCCCATTTCTGACCAGCTCTAACAATCGCATGACAAGAGCTATTGAGCGCCTACACATGAATCTACAAGGTCCATTTGACTCATCTACACTAGGATACAAATATATACTTGGTGTTATTGATGACTATAGTTGAAAAGGGTGGAAAGAATTCCTCAGACACAAAAGTGAGGCTACTGACTGCATCAAAGTCCTTATTGAGTGACTAGAAACATATACAGAATCCTGTGTCAAAATAATCCAATTTGACCGGGGTGGTGAATTTTTAGGCTCCCAACTACAGTTGTACCTCAAACGCAAAGGCATTGTGCACAAGCTATCAGCCCCATATACACCCCAACAAAATGGTGTTGCTGAACACTTCAATCAAACAACCCACAAAAGTGTTCTTGCCATGCTAGAAGATGCTGGAATGTCAAAAGGCTTCTGGCCCAAAGCACATGACTATGCCAACCACATACAGAACTGCAGCCCCACAAAAGCCCTAACCTGCTCAACACCAAACAAGGCCTTCTATGACCACAAACTGAGTGTCTCTACTCTACGAATCTTTAGCTCATGCTGCCATGTCCACATCCCATCCAAATCATGACACAAACTCAATTCACACTCCATCGACAGAGTTCTCTGTGGCTTCGAACAAGGCTCTAAAGCCTACAAAATCTGGATTTTCACAAAACACAAATTCATTACCTCACATGATGTCATCATGTATGAATGAGTCCACCACCATGATGAAATCCCTCCTCCCCCCATATTCCCTATTCCAAGTCAGGGGATGCCCCAACTCACTCTTCCTACTGCTCAGATTGAGGGGGTGATTCCAGATCCCAACCCAAGCACCTCAGTCCAATCTACACCAAACATTGTGCAGCCACCACTCTGCTGATTGAAAAGGGTCACCTGACCATCATGGAAGAAGGAGGCTGCTGAGAAGCAAGCTACAACAGAAGCTGAAGCATGTGCTAACCGGAAAGCCCTTTGAGAAGCCTGAAAACAACATGCCATTGATGCACCCAATTCCACTTTGTGTGTGAATGTGCTGAAGATGGAACTTTTGGGATCATGCATGTACCAACAGCCAACATGTTCACTGATGGACTCACAAAACCACTCATGCGCAAACTGCATGAGACCATGCTTGCTCATTTCTCACTAGCACTGGTCTGAGGGGGTGTGTTGGAGATCATCCTGTCTACTAGTACATACTTAGCTACATTTTTCATACTTACACTAACTTACCATATTTGGACAACAGCATTCACTAACGTGTGCATCCGCCCATTCTGCTTTCTCCAGTCTCATACAATGTCAACTGAAGGTAAGCACTTACTGTATACCATATGTAAATACCTACTCACATATTACAGTCCTTACAGACATACACTACAGGTAGATATCAATCATAGTCTCATACAACGTTGACTGGAGTCCTTATGGACATATGCTACAGGTCAACAATTCCTTTCACAGGAAGTGAGGAGGCTTCCAAAAGTGGTGGATGGGATGAGAAGGAGCTCTGTGCTGGGATGGTGCTCCTGTATGTGTTGGAATATTTCAAGCAACTGGTAAGGAATTGTACAGCCACCATATCACATGACCCAGAGCACTTAAAATCTATAGTACAGTAGCATACTGACAAGGAATCTCACAATGATCATGCTTGAAGGGAACACTTTCAGAGGAAAGAATGAAATTCCAAGTCTGAAGTATTATACATGGCAGGATGAGTCTTATATACTACCAAGTGGCTATGTGCTTATGTACACTGAATGTTCTACAAGGTTCTACTACATTCCATGACTATGTGAAAAGAGAAGAAAAGAGAACAGCTTTTCAGTACCCTCTTTTTAAGGACTGATGTCCATGGCAGTAGGAAACTCAAAGGATGATTCTGGGAATTTGCAGAGAGACTTGTGGAACAACAAGAAGTTGGTGGATTGAAGGATTTTAGTGGTGGGTTATGGGAGAGGTTGTTTTTGGCAGATGGGACAAATGCATACAGGATCCATAGTGGATCATAGCTGCATTTTGATGGTAGGGCATGGGGCCAGAGGGTGTTTCCTATGAAAATTCCTTTGTGACTTCTTGTGCATGTTCCAGTTTGTTCACCTTTTTTCACTCCCTTTCTTCCTGTGGGAACCCTTTCCAATGTATGAGATACTCTAATGATCCTCTTCATTCTCAAGAGTTGAGGATTGTTTCTATCTTGTGTTTGGATTGATTACCTAAGATCTCTGGTGGGGGTGGTGGTGGAAGTCTTTGAGAAGGGAGCTTTTCTTTGATGTAGGGCCAGAGCAAGCATTCATTGAAGACCAGATGAATGTGCTTCCATGACTTGTCTAGTCTTAATTCATATGCTGCTCTTTCTATTTTTTTGATAACTTTGAATGGCCCATATCTTTTATCATTGAGTTTCTTTGAAGGGTGGTCTGACCAGATATTTATGGCTTCGAGTAGCACTAGGTCTCTGGGCTTATATTCTGTCCATTTGTTGGCGCATCAGTTGTGAAATTTCTTCATATCTTTAGCTGCAAACTCCAATGCCTCTTTTGCTTGGAGTTGCATTTGTTTCATCCATGTAGCAAAGTCTTTCATGGCTTCATTATGTGCTTGTGCCTGTTGGTTGACTCCAATACTGGGATTGTGTTCATAGTTGAGCATGAACAGGGAGTGTTTGGTCAATGCATTGGTTTTTTGGTTGTGTGTAAATTCTGCCAATGCCAACCACTCTGTCCAGTCACTTTGTCAGTGATTGGTATAAATTCATAGGTACTGCTCTATTTCTGTATTCATGTGTTCAGCTTGCCCATTGGTTTGGGGGTGGGAAGCTGTGGATGAATTTGCTTCAATATGAAGTAATTTGTATAAGTCTTTCATGAAAGAGGAGACAAATTGAGTTCCTCAATCCGAAATGACTTTTTAGGGGTGCTGTGTAGCTTAAATATGTGTTCTTTAAATATAGTAGCTACTCCTAGCAATGTGATACTGGATGAAATAGGGAAGATATGGATTATTTTTGAAAATCAGTCAATGACAGTGAGAATGGCATCTTTGCCATTCAATTCAGGTAAGGGACCAATTATGTCTATGGAGATTTCTTCCCATGGATAGGAAGGGGCTTCAAGTGGGTACAGAGGCATTGTATGCCTTTGTTGTTTG
This sequence comes from Xerocomus cyaneibrunnescens, assembly GCA_038088975.1. Lineage (NCBI taxonomy): Eukaryota > Fungi > Basidiomycota > Agaricomycetes > Boletales > Boletaceae > Xerocomus > Xerocomus cyaneibrunnescens. The sequence continues at coordinate 3,335 of JBBPJY010001121.1, forward strand.
GTTTTTGGTTTTTGACACACATCACATCCAGATATGTAGGCCTTAACATCCTTTCGCAGGGTGGGCCAATAATATCTTTCTTTGATGAGGTTGATGGTTCTCCTTTCTCCGGAGTGTTTGGCCAATGAGTGATCATGATTTTCTTGAAGAATGCATTCTTGGAGTGGGGGATTGAGTGGGATATATAATGCATCCTTTCAGAAGAGCACTTCATGGCATTTGTTCCAGGAGAGTTTGTTTTCTTTTAGTCCTTTTCTTGCAAACTTTTCTCTTTGGTGTTGACAGTTTTGACTAGTTCATAAATACTGGGGACTGCTTGGACCAATGTGTGCACTGCAGCATCCTTGGTTGATTGGGTATTTTCTGTTGGTGCACACTCCACTGCATCTCCAACAAAAATTGAGGGTGGAAAAAGGTATGAATCTTTGTTGTTAGATTCTACCCCCTTTTCATGGTCTGGCCTCTGGAACAGAGGGTCAGCTGGGTTGGTTTTGCTGCTGCAATGGACAATTTTGAAGTGATATTCCTGTGCGGCTGCTGATCAACAGGCCTATCTCCATGAAAGGTCTTGGGGGTTTTTGAAGAACTTGAGGTTTTTGTGATCCATTAAGACCTCAAATTCATATTTTGTGCCTAATAGGTAGTGACACCACTCTTTTAACACAAACATGATGGTGAGTGCTTCTAAGTCTCCAGCATGATAGTTTTGTTCAGAATCACTAAGGGACTTTGAAATGAAAGCTATTGGTCACCATATGCTGTTTTGTTTCTGAGAAAGCACTGCTCTAATGCTGAATCCAGAAGCATTGGTTTTGATTCTGAATGGGGGGTCATCTTGGGGCATTCCCAGGGAAGGGGCAGAAGTGAGAATGTTTTTTAGAGAGTCAAATGCTTGTTGACATTCTGGTGTCCATTTGAACTCTCTTTTGTTGGATGTGAGAGCATTGAGGGGATGAGCAACTTGTGCGAAGTTGTGGATGAATTGTCAATAGAAATTGAGGAATCTCAGGAATCCTCGTAATTGTTTGTGAGTTTGAGGAATTGGCCACTTGCAGACCACTGATACTTTCCCTTCATCCATTTTAACCTTGTCTTGGCCTATGATCAGACCTAGGTACTCAGTTTTGGAGGCATTAAACTTGCACTTTTCATGTTTCAAAAAGAGTTTATTTTTTCTGAGAATCCATAATACCTGTTATGATTCATCATTCTTCCAGGTTGGCTGTGCCCTGGAATGTCTTAGGTTGGCCATGCCCCAAGACAATGACAGTCTAACTTGCCAACTGGTAGGTCAGGTATACCGACTTCTTTTCCTTTTCCCCTCCTAGTGCCTCTTATCTCCTTATCTCTTGCTCATCATGCCCTCTCTCAGTCCCAGGACATTATCTCCTCTCATCGTCTCTTCCTTTCGATGATGATGTGTTTCCATAGCCACTTAGAATGTTCTCATAGTTTCCTCTTGCTTAGTCATCTCTGTTTCCCCTCAGTATATAGTCCACACCATGACTCTCTTGTAACTTAAGCTAGTTCTATGCAATCCAAGCATTAGTTTTAGCCTCCAGTCGATCTGGGTGATCTGACTGCATCATTGATTCAAGACTTCATGCTGCCATGCACTATTTCATTGTCATTGTTCACATTCCAGCTGAAGTTGATGCTCTAGCATAACAAAAGAACTAGCTTCTCCCTCATCCCTCCCTGTCTAGGGAAACTCCTCTTCCACCATTGAGCAGTCTCTGGAATGAGCGCCCTCTAACCTTTGGTCTGCCAGACCACCTCCTAATCCTACCCAAGAAGACTTCAACATTGAGGTACCCTCTGACCATGAGGAATCCCCCCCTCCTCCTACTTCCAGACAACTACTGTGGGCTGATGCTTGGCCCCCTGTAGACCCCTCCATCTCCCATACTCCTAGGAGAGTTGCTGGGCCATTGGCTTGCCCTCCTGAGGAACTCTCTCATCATAGATGACCTTCTACTGGGTCTGTCTTTGCTCCTGTGTCGTCAGGAACATCTGTTCCCTCTCACCCAGCATTATCTGGGTCTAGCATCCCATCACCATAGTGCTGCCTGCTCAACCCCTGCCTGTTGCTGTGCCATCAGCACTATCCATCACCATCACTACTTCCTCTGGACAACCCCCATCTGCCCCACCACTGCCACTGACTGCCATGTCGAACCTGACTACTACCACCACTGTTGCTCTGAAAGAGATCAGAGCTGGTCTCCCTGGAGATTTTTCAGGCAAATCTGAGGATGTGCCTTGATGGATCAAGGCCATGAAGGCCTACTTCGCAGTTAACTTGTCTGTCTACAATGATGTCACCAAAATCATGATCACCCTGAACAAGATGAGTAAAGGGCAAGGAGCCACCTTCTCCAAATGGTGGTTCAACAAGATAGATGACTCCAAGGTCAACCCCGCTAAAAAGACCTTTGATAAAATTGCCACCGACTTCATTGCCACCTTCTTCCTCTATAACTGATGAGCACATGCTTACCATGACCTACTCTCCCTCCGACAAGAACCCCAAAAGGGGGCAAATGGAAAATGGACTGATGGGTTCCATGAGTACATAGCCAATTTCAAAGCCACTACAGACATCTCTGGCATTACAGACCAAGAAACTCTCATGTACTATATCAGCATGGAAATCAAGAACCAACTCACTGACAAGGTGCTCCTTGAGGAAACTTGCCCTATCACCCTCAATAACTGGATTGAAAAAGCCTGCACTGCTCATGATGCTTTTGATGCCAGAGATATGCTCCAGCAAGGGATCTGTGCCTTCATTGGGGAGCCCTCTCCCTCATCCTCCTCTTGTTCCCCTTGCAACCCCAATGCCATGGATATTGATGCTCTGAACCTCTTTCCTGTAGAAAGAGCCAGATGTCTTAAAAATCGTCTCTGTTTTATTTGCAAAAAGGAAGGGTGCTCCACCAGGAATCACCCTTGTATCACTCCCACCTCCCTGCCACTGTGTCCTCCTCACTTCCCTATGTGCATCAGAGCAACTGAAACCACCCCTACCTCACCACCCCCCAAGTCTGACCTTGCCAACTATATCTGTACCCTCAAAGAAAAGGGGAAAGACCCCACTGAAATCCTGGCCATTTTAAAGGCCTGTTACAAAGATAATGAACTCCCTAAAGAAAAAGAAGAAATTGCCAGGATTGAGGAAATCTCTGATGAGGATTTTTGAATGAAGAGGAAGTGTCGATGTCTCCCTCTCATACTATAGCTCCTGTACACTTATCATCTACCACTGAAAGAGCAATCCACATTCCCATTACCCTCTCTCATGGAGCACAAACCATTGAAACAACTGTCCTCATTGACTGCAGAGCCACAGGAAATTTCATAGATCCTGCCCTAGTCACTGAACTCTCCTGTCCTACCACCCGCCTCCCAAAGCCCAAAATTGCCCACAATGTAGATGGGACTCCAAATGCCAAAGGAACCATTAGAACGAAAGCCCACATCCACCTTACTGCTGACTTGTTTGCCCAAGACCTGGACCTAATGATAGTAGGACTAGGCCAACCTCAAATCATCCTTGGAATGCCTTGGCTGCACACTCATAACCCAAAAATCAACTGAAAGCTAGGGTGGCTATCCCTTCCTCTTGATCACCCCCCTTAGAAATCCTTCAATACTGTCCCAACCAGGTACCTCATCTGCTGGCTGGGGACAGACCCAGACAAACTGATCAGAGAGGGACTCCGAGAAAGGGAAGCCTGGCTATGAGGAGAGTTCATCTGTAAAACCACTCTCTTCACAGAACTGGCCATTGCAGCAAAAACTCCCTGTTACGAGATTCCCCCCCATTTTACAGACTTTGCCAATGTAATCACTGATAAAACTCCAGAGACTCTTTCCCCACATTGAACATTTGACCATACTATTGACCTGAAGGATACCTTCATCCCGAAGGTAGCAAAAATCTACTTCCTGTCCCCCACAGAATGAAAAGCCTGCAAGGCCTTTATTGATGAGAATCTTGCCACTGGAAGGATAGTCCCATCGATATCCCCCCAAGCCTCTCCATTCTTCTTTGTCCCTAAAAAGGATGGATCTCTCTGCCCCTGTCAGGATTACTGCTACCTCAATGAGCACACCATCAAAAATACCTACCCTCTCCCCCACATTGATGACCTCATTGATGACATGAAGGACTGCAACATCTTTACCAAGTTTGACATCAAGTGGGGATATAACAACATCCACATTTGAGAAGAAGACCAATGGAAAGCAGCCTTCATCACACTGGAAGGCCTCTTTGAACCTACTGTTATGTTCTTTGGCATGTGTAACTCCCCCCCCACCTTTCAAGCCTTCATGAACCATATCTTTGCTGACTACCACACTGAAGGATGGTTGAAAATCTATATGGATGATCTCAGGATCACATCCAAGGACAACCTTGACCTCCATCAACACTGCACCTGCCTCATCCTCCAATGTCTCCAAGAACACAACCTTATTCTCAAATCCTCAAAATGCACCTTTGAGATGAAAGAGATTGAATATTTGGAAATGATCATCAGGGGCAGATAAGTATGCATGGATCCTGTCAAAATTGACGCCATCACCAAGTGAAACCCCCCCACATCCATCAAAGGAGTTCAGTCCTTCCTGGGCTTTTGCAACTTTTATCGCAAGTTTATTTCCAATTTCTCTGATCTCGCCCAACCCCTTAATCTCCTCACCCACACAAAGGAACCTTGGATTTGGGGACCCCCTCAAGAGAAAGCCTTTCATTGGTTCCAATTCCTCTTCATCCAAGAGCCTGTGCTTCTTCTTCCTGACCCTGCCACCCCATTTACAATCATGTTGGATGCATCACTGCATGTGGTGGGTGCTGTACTAATGCAGCCAGATGCCAATGGCAACCTCCACCCCTGTGCATATTTGTCCTCAACCCTCTCTGATGCTCAACAAAACTACAACATCTATGATCACAAACTGCTCGCTGTCATAGAAGCCCTGTCAGCCTGATGACACTATTTTCAAGGTTCTGCTCACCCAGTCATGATCATGACTGACCACAAGAACCTATCCTTCTACAAAGCTCCCCATAAACTGTCTCGTTGACAGGCCTGCTGGTCTCTTTTCCTACAGGATTTCAACCTTGTCTGGAAAGTCACCCCAGGGTCACAAATGGGTCCTGCTGATGCCCTCTCTCGCAAAGACTCCGTCGACACTTCTGCTGACAATATTGACTCCCCCATCCTTCCTGAGCTGGTCATCATCTCCACCCTTGACCTCACCCTGGCAGATAAGATCTCCATATCATCATCAACCGATCCTCTAGTCATCCATGCCCTCACTGCCATCCAAAATGGTTCCCCCCTGTTCCCCCACTCCTCCCTCTCCGATTGGAAATTCTCTGACAGCAAATTGGATTATCATCACTGCCTTTACATACCTGCTTTCAAACAACAGGAACTGGTTGCCTCCATCCACTCCTCTCTAGCTGGTGCCCATGGAGGTGTCTTTCACACCACCCAACTCCTGGCTTGCAACTACTGGTGGCCTGGCTTATCTACCTTTGTCCACAACTATGTTGCTGGTTGTGCCATCTGCCAACAAAACAAAATGAACACCCACCCCACTGTACCCCCCCTGACCCCCCTTCCCTCCACCTGCACCTGCCAATTCCAGCAAATTTCCATTGACCTCATCTCTGGCCTCCCTTGTGTTCACTCCCTGAATTCAGTCTTGGTCATGGTTGACCATGGTCTTACTAAGGGGGTGATCCTCATCCCTTGCTCTAAAACCATCAATGCAGCTGGAGTAGCCAACCTCTTCTTCAAACACATGTTCCCTCGATTTGGTCTCCATGACTCCTGCATCTCCAACAGAGGTCCCCAATTCACCTCAGCCTTCGCTAGGGAACTAGCCAGACTCCTTCAATATGACCTGAAACTCTCCTCTGCCTACCATCCTCAAACTGACAGAGAAACAGAATGAGTTAACCAGGAACTCAAAACTTACCTCTGTATCTTCTGCCAAGGATGCCCTGAACAATGGCCCACCCTCCTCCCCATGGCAGAATTCACTCACAACTCTGCCTCCCACTCCTCAACAAAATCATCCCCCTTCTCCCTGATGTTAGGATACAAACCTAAAGCTCATCCTCCTATTGGAAAGACCTTCCTCCCCACCTTATCTACATGCCTCTCCACTCTAGCCAAGACCCATGATGAAGCCCTGGCCGCCCATCAAGAGGCCCAGAGATGGATGAAGGAGCAGATCCACTCCAAATTCCACCCATGGAAAGTCAGTGAAAAGGTCTGGCTTGAGGCCACCAACCTGAAACTACACTACCCCACTCACAAGCTTGCCCTGAAACAAGAAGGCCCCTTTGAGATCACCCAAGTCCTCTCCCCAGTTTCTTACAAACTCCGCCTACTCCCCACCTGGAAGATCCATGACATGTTCCATGCCTCCCTCCTTTCCCCATTTAGACAAACTTCCATCCACAGCCCTACCAACACTCCACCCCCACCTGACTTAATTGACAATAAAGAACACTTCGAAGTTAAAGCAATCCTCGGACATTGAGGAATGGGACTCTGTCAGAAGTTCCTCATCAAATAGAAAGGGTACCCATCCTCTGAGAACACCTGGAAACCTTTGTCAAACCTCTTCCACATGGCCTCCCTCCTCCATGATTATAAATGCCATCAC
>JBBPJY010001122.1:0-10025 GCA_038088975.1 Xerocomus cyaneibrunnescens
CCTTTTCGACGCTACCCCCCATCATCCCAGAATCCTCCGAAGAAGACGAAGTACCCGGACCTGACAGCGCTCGGGAGCTCCCGCGCACCCGGTCACCGTCGATTGCATCACAGACGGGCTCCCTTTCCGCCTCCGTATCGGGCCTCGGGTCGAGGAACGCCAGTGGCTCGGGGTCGAAGCTGATATTGGTCGAAGGTGACGCGAGCACGTCCTCCGTGTCATTGGCTGCGAGTACGGGTGCCCACGGGACGTCGTCGTCCCAGGGTCACGGGAGTTCCCAGAGTCATTCAAGTCGCCCAGCAACGAAATCGTGGGGGCGGCGCACGTCCCGGGCCAAGGACGATGTCGCACTGCCCGAGAATGCGAGCGATGTGTTCATTGTGCATCCACCGCCCGCGCGCGCCCTCTCCCATGGCCGTTCGCGCTCAGTGTCGCACCACGTCCAGCCCCTTGCTCCGTCCCCAACGATACCCCAGACTCATTCACGAGCGTCGCCCCGCCCTCGGACATCGCCAGAATCCGGATCCAACACCACCAAACAACCTCCTTCAGTATCACGTGACCCTACTTCCAATTGGATGTCATCGTCTCCCTTTGGCCCCGCGCAGACACCCAAGTTTTCAAGGCTTGCCATGGCCTCTCCTACAGTCGTAATGCCACTTAGTGCCAAAGAGTATCGCAAACAAAAGGCCAAAGGGCCTCTTGGAAAGGGAACGGAGAACGAGTCTCTGGTGTCGTCGAATCGCATCACCTTTATTGATAACGCTCTTTCGGCATTCCAGAATCCCAACAACGTCCCGGTAGTCAAGGTTTCACCACCGCCATCTGAAAATGTTCACCGTGCCCCTTCATCATCAGATGATCACAGCCCTGATCGCCGAAGTCAACCGCAGTCTCAGGTTGGCCACCCTCCTTCCAAACATTCTTCACAGCCCTCCATGTCCCCTCGTCCCTCTTCGCCCAAACACAAACGACCTCGTTCGCGTCCGAATACTCCTCCTCGATCCTCGCCACTTGCTGCCCATCCACCCATCTCTCCCAAATCCTCTACCGGCACCTTCTTTTCTTTTGCTTCCACCGAGGACGACGACAGCTTTCGATCCCAAAGCGTAAATTCACCCTCATCTGTGGCTACCCCCGGAGACGACCCAGACGCGACCAATACCGTCTCAGCTGTTCGTCCACGCCCTCGCCGTCGCCGCCGCAAATCCTACCCCGATCGTCTCTCCAACGGCGCACGACTGAGCCTCCTTGAAGCCATGAACCGTCTCTCTCATGAAAGCGCATCCCTACACCGTCTCTCTAGTCTCTCTCAAACAGATGCGGTCAACCGGCTCTCCGTGGTGTCCCAGACAAGTGGTCACACGTTATTTTACGACGTTGGCGAATCAGAAGGGGAGCAGGGTCAGGTGACCAGCGGGCATGGGAAAGGGAACGGAAATGCGGATGAGCGCGACCAGTGCACGCCTGTCCTGCACACTCAAAGTCTTGAGGATCTCTCCTCTACGCTTACCCGTACAGGCATTGAAGTCGTTCGTGCAGACTGCGATGGTGATCTGGTCCTATCGGATGGCGAACACAAGAGTAAACGCAACGTGCGGGTGGTGCGCATTTCGGATACTGTTGAGGTGTCACCACCGCCTGTGCATCGTCGACGGAAATTGACCAAGACACGCCCAGGACTTGCGCGTGTATCAGCACCGATAGTTGGAGCTGGTCCTGTGCTGGGGACAGGAATGGTTAAAGGGACCAAAGTGGAGACGCAAACGCAAACATCGACTCAAGAACGTCGGGCGTCGTTGTTGCCGTGGAAATCAAAGGGGTCTGGCGAAAGCAAGGCCGGTGTGAGTAGTACTGGACCTGGGCCAGCTGCGAATGAGAGGGTTCTATCGACGCCGACCAAGGGCCCCGTCCATCCTAATATCACCCCCGTTTCCTATTCACATCCTCCCGTCGCAATTGGATCGATCCACGTCGAGAGTCCCTCAAAACCCAAGTCGAACAGTCCCTCCAAGAAATCATCTTCCGATGCCCCAACATCAACGCCAATGACAGCTCTGAGCCCAGACCCTGGATCATCTCCATCAACCCCTCGCAAGTCCCGCCGATACACCTTTTCATTTCTCCCTTCGTCCGTCCTTCACCGTCCCAAACATGTGAAATCCAATACCGACCCCCCCGTTGCCAACCTCAGTCTGGATCACAACACCAAAGAAGGCGTTATCGGCGTAGAGAAGAATGGTACCGACAGTACCTCGACTAGCATCCGTACGATCACACAAGGCAGCCAGAGTACCCTCATTCCCACCTACGATCTCACTACGCTGGCATCTTCGGGTGGTCTGTCTGGTTCTAGGCGGGGCACGAAAATACCGGTGCCGATGTTGCGGAGGTTGAATGCACAAGAGATGGCAACGACGGGTGTACCGTCACAGGGCAAATGGGATAGCAAAGGTGGCTCGACCCCGAGCTTGATCACCAACGGAAGCACAGCAACCACCTCGAGTTCCCCTCATACCCCTTCTTTCTACCGTGTCGGTGGGGGTGAGCCCTTTGTTCCGCGACCTTCTGTTCTCAAGGAATCATATGTGGATACGTCAGAGGAGGATTCGGAGGGCGTATCTGGCGGGACCCAGACCTCGAGAATGTGTGTGCATCAGAAGCAGGAGCCGAGTCCATTGACGTGCGCGGCTGTCGGGTGGGGGGAGACGTCTGAGGAGGACGAACGATATTTATGTCCTCGCGCGAACACCCGCCCTGGGTCGCGTCCGGGTACGTCGGATTCAACGCTGACGACGGCTACCGAGACGTCGGGATCATACCTCTCGTTCAGCACCGTTCCTGCCTCGACCACGTCGTCGTCTTCGACGTCGCGCTCAGAGTCGCCGTCGCCGGTGGGTGACAAACAGGATCTGATGGTGCCCGTGCTGCAGAGCGGGGATGGGGGCGAAGCAGTCCATACGTGTGCCTTGTGTGGTTGTCGGTCCCCGTCGCCCACGCGCTCCCTTTCGCCTTCGCGCGATCCAGATCTGGAGGTGATGCATCCCATGTTTACAGTGCCGCTCATCACGGTCCCTGTGTCAGCCCTGGATGGGCACTCTCGCTCCAGGTCAAACACACCGTCTGCGATGCAGGGTGGAAGGGGCGTGGGGACCGGTAATGCCAGGTATGCAGGCGGGCAAAAGAGTGAGCGGCATGCATCGGTACCTGTGTCTGCTGTCACTGCCAATGTCGATATCTCGCCAGCGAGACCAAATCAGACTCCGAAACTCATCCCCGTCAATGTCAACGGGGGTCATGTCACGATGTTGACAAAGGCGAGGACGACAGCGATGAATGATAAGATGGCAACGACGCCCACGATGTTCACGATGGCGCCATCACCGTCGCCATCGCCACCAAAGGTGAAGAAGCGACATCGGCCACAGACGGCTCCTGCTGGTACGGGTGATGCCGCGCTCAAGTTCATCGAGGACGCCAAGGCGATGCGTGCGCGTGAGGGAGGCGTCGATTTCGATGCCCTCATTGGTAGTGACCGCGCCACGAAACACAGCGCCGGGAAGAGGGAATCCAAATTCAGGGCGGTGCTCAAGGGACTGTTGAGATGGGGTGCGTAGGGGAATCATGGGTGATGGATTAATTTCTGGTGCGTGGTGCAGTTGTGGCGTTGTGGATGTTGGGGTCGGGTTAGGGCTGATGGTTGTACAAGACAGGTTGAGGGGAACGCTTTTTAAATGTGATATTCGATCTTGATGCACGTGTCCCATGTCGGGAGGATTGACAGTGCCGATGACAGGAGGGGTTGGCGAGACGTTTCTCTTTCTCTATTTCATTTTCCGGCTTTTCTATGTGATACCTTGACTTATTCTCGTCTAGATGCCCAACTCACGAAGTACTCTCTTTTCTGTGTGCCGTCTCTTGGATTGCCCATTCTTGACGATGTTCTCTTACCCTCCCTTTTTTCTTGAATACCGCCGTTATGTAAATTGACCTGCCGTTCAATATGACACGGTGTTAACATGTACGGAGTATTGGTGGTAATGTACATTCACTGGTCTGTTCACGGCCCACCTGCCCCCGCTCAGACTCAAACTCTAGATCTGGGACTGGGTCACATGAGTACTATTCGGATATTTTCGGCCCAAGCTGTCCCGATCTTTGGTCGCTGATAAAAGGGCTGTTTCACTTGCGAACGTTTCAATTTTCGTTCTCATGCGATTCCCCTCGTCACCGTCAGTCCCTCGTACTATCTCCTCCCCTTCCCCTCCGCCCAATATGCCCGTTTTCCAGTGAGAGGGCCCCTGAGGATGTAGTTCGTCTTCTCACACGTCTCGATTTGCCATGCCTTCGTGTTCGTCGCCTCTTCATTTGTCTCGCTCATCGTCTTGACTCGTACATCGGTACGAGACTGACATTTGCACCAGGTATCAGAGGCTCGATACGCGGGTCGTTTCATTCCCCGAGTCTTCCGGATGATGATGCGATCCACATTCCTACGCTGAGCCTAGACCGTCGGATTCAACTCGGTTTGATTCACACGAGATTCGGTGCGAGGAGGGCTTCTTTCATCTAGCTCTCCACGATTGTTCTGCACATTCACGAATCGCGGGCGAGTACGGAATCGCGTGCCTTCCCGTACGCCCGAGTCCTCCTACCAATGCGTCCCCTGCAGTCCGCGGGTGCCGTGGCAATGACGTTGTCTATACAACATGTATCGCTCTGTGCGGTACATGTTGTATGGACACCACCTTTGCTTTGCAGCGGTTCTGGGTTATCCCTGGAAGTCTCTCATTGAGTATATCTGTGGTCGTCGTTCGAGCGGGATTGCTACTATGTGGATGTTGTCTGTTGCATACGAACCTTACGTTTTACTCTCAATCCTCTATCCTACGACTATTAGTCCGAACCCAATGACAAGTGACATGTGGTCGGCTCTCTCCGGCAAAAAAAGTAAAGCCATAGCCATGACTCACTGCGAGGCGTTGTGAGTGGCAAGTACATTGGCATAAGGCTTCAATGACGTCTCCGTTCCACACTATAAATGTCGATGTGTTGCCGTTTAAGGCGACGACCATAACTAGATTCAGTGACATAGTGCCCAACTGTCGGGTTTCCCTGCTGTCTCTAATTTTCCAGCTGACACGTCTTGGTTGCAGTGCAACGTACAAGCACTGGGCATTCCTGACGCAAATCGTGCATGCGAGGAACAAAGCAAGGCAACGAGGCAATTCTCGGTCCCAGGAAGCTTTTGCAAGATGCTTGCTCTTCCTCGGGCTTTGCGACGCACGCAGAACGACGATGCAGTTGCGCATTACGAGTATGAAATTCGGTTGTCTACTACACGTTTTGCAAAGCGCGCTGATGGTGAGGTTCAGCTTCGCGCTCGATAGACGGGGATCCATGGGTTTCGAGCACCAAGCTAGTGTGCCGCCGCCCTGAGCGGTCTAGTGACTTGACCGATCTTGCAGGTGGGATCGCAGCAATGGAGGCTCCAGCGAGTCTACTTGACTTTTAGATCACTGGCACGTTGGGGCAAGGGGGAGGAGCTTGCAAACCCCGCTATGGTGTTAGGGTCTAGACTCGGTCGGTTTGGTGAGGAGACGACTTCAAGGCACACGGACGCCATTCAATAGCCTCGTCCCTGATGGTCATCTTGGCAGGGCCATCCTTTTGAACGGCATTGGTAACCCCCTTGAAGTTCGTCTCGACCGCTAGGGAGAGCTAGGTGTCCTCAAACAAGCCATTCGAGGCACAAGGGTGTTGTTGACCTCGCTTGTGATACCCGACTTGGCATCTGGGCGATCTCGGAAACCCCTTCAAAGCTCCTTTAGGTGTCTCGCGGAGTTGACCTCATACCCGATGATCGCCCGAGATACCCACCGTTTAGACAGCCTCGGCAGCTCCTTCTCCACTCGTTTTAAGTGGCTCTCGGGTCTAAGCGATCCTCTAGCAATCATGACATAACAACGACTGCGAGTGTCGCAGTCATCCTCCGCTCCGTTAATGACGCGATTGTTACTGTAGTTGAAGGACGATTGAGTACCTGGCGAGTCGAACGAACAATATGTATCACCAGCCTTAGTCGTAGCGTGATCTTCATCAAGGAGAAGAATTTCTCCAGCCTGCTGTATACCGATTGGGGACTACCATGATTCGGTCGTCAGATTCCAACAACCCCGAATGGCCAAATTCCGTCTGTGGGATAGAGGACCTGTACGATCGGGACAGAAGCATTGGCTATATGCATATACTAGGGGTCGAGCGTACCCAAGATCCCGCATCCGGCGGTGGAGGAGATGAAGTTTGACGAGGCAATGGCGATCGTCGAGAATTGATGTGCTAAGTAGGGTCCACGGTGAAGGGTGCTTGTACTAGCTTCCAAGAGACTGCAAGGTAGGCTACTTGAATGTTTCAGACCTAGACTACTACTAGTGATAGGGGGACAAGTCCGTTTAGGCAATGCCCCATATCGCGACGCTGTCGTGATCGTACTGCACTGCCCCGATAGACACCGATTCAGACCACTCCCAGTCTCATTCGTCTTTCCAACCCACCACCATGTCCACCCTTACTGACGAATTCAGGATCATCTTGCAGAAAGGCAAGCTCCCCATTTCCTAGGTTTCTGCCTGTAGGTGCAGCAACTTACCCCCCTTTCCATCTACAATAGGCATCGAAGGCGGCTTCGCACCGCCCACGCCAACTGCCCGCTATGTCATCACCCGCACCACCAGGAGCGACAACTTCACCGTCTCCACCGAGCTCCGTCCACATGGCACCGCCCGTCTTGGCCCCGCCAAGACACAAGAGCTCAAGTTGGCAGACCATGCCAAGTCACTCGCGAGACTTCAGGATCTCCTGCGTGACCTGCCGACGCAGTACCCCGGTGCAGAGGATCTGTACGGTCGCAACATCAGCATCATGTGCGCGACAGACCCGAGTGCCTTTGTGGATTTCCATCGGTCGGGGTCGGGTGCGGGACTTGGGATCCAGCGTCCAACAGAGGAACAAAAGGTCCAGTTTGATGAGGCGGTGGTGATCATTGAGAAGTTGGGCGCATAAGAGGTGCCAGTAGTATAACCATTATGTAATGTGGCCTCTTTTTTTTCGTCCAGGACATTCATCAATGACACTGTGAACTTATTGGAATGGACCATGTGCAAGCAGAGCACTGGGAGTAGATATTTTGAGCTCTCTTAACTGCCTGACCCATTGTCCAGTAGAATATGCATTGTCTTCTCTGAAGGAAGTTTCATTGTGGTGCCGCGAGAGGCTGTTGTGCACGGACGGCGCTGCGCAGACTCACAGCACTTGTAGTTATAGGACTACACCATTCTATCGCGCCAATGGCAGTCAGGATGCTACAACCGTCCATCAAAACCGCAGTGGGCCGGCAGCTAACTTCAAATTGTCAATTCGCATCTGCTGTGTCTCGGCCATCTGTCATGATCCAACGGCTCTTTACTTCGTCTGATTTTCATAGACAATGAACGTCGTTCTACTGAGTTGGCACACTGCGATGTCGCCATGGTCCCCGACGTTTGCTGATGGTTGTCCTGTCTTCGTTAAGCGCTGTTACTCATGATTCGTTAGACTGTGTATGCACTGATTCAGGCCTATCAAGAAATTTCACCTGGCTTCATATGCTAACCGTATTCTCCCCGCTAAAAGATAGGAGCTGAAGGTGGCGGACCACATCGACTCGATCAATAGATTCTTGGAGCTCTTGCGTTATCTTCCGACACGGTATCCCCAGGCTGATGCAGAGGACTTGTACAATGGGAATGCGAGCCTCATACGGGTGACTAGCCCGGGATGTACGTGGATGTCTTTTGGAATCAGTGGGATACTCCGCATCTGACGGAGGAACAGAAGGCCATGTTTAGTGGCCATTATTAAGAAGTGGGCCACGCGAAGAGAATGTACGACTTTCATTGAAACTTTCTTTTTGTTAAGTTCACCGGATCGTGTATCAGCACGGCTGGGGTATTGATTAGAGTACACTAGATGTAGTACACATACGTGATAAAACGACTGGGTATGAATGTATCAAGTCTAAATATCAAAATAAACGGTGGCCTCCATCCCAAAGCTGGTACAATCAGTACCTGAGTAACTGGCCGATATCAGAGAAGATAATCCAACGAACCCCCTACATCGTCCCGTCTCACTGCATTGGAGATGCTGCTCCAGCTTCCACATCTTCACCTCTTTTGGGATGCGTCTCTACAACTTTGGTCTCGCTTCCCTCCCCGCTCGCTTCCTTCCCCTCATCCACCTTATCCGAATCCCCGATTCGACTCAAAAATACAGATAGCACACACCCAAGCCCCAACCATGGCACAAGCGACACGAAGCCCCACCTCACCCCATCCCGAAACGCATCTCTTACCACGCCCTGCACTGCACTCGGCAGTCCGTCAAGACTCGTCACTGACGCGAGCCCGCCACTGCTCAACAGCGACTCGAGTGAGGCGAGGTCGGACGGAGAGAGCGTCTCGACGAGGGAGTGGATCTGTGAGGTAATGTACGCGTTCACTTTGGCACTGAGGATGGTGAAGCATTGGGCAAGACCGACAGTACCTCCGAACGCTCGGAACTAGAACGAATGGGTGAGTGTGCGCAGGAGGGCCACGAGACTACGGACGCACGAAGAGCAGCATGGCGTTGGTGATCGCGACATGGTTTGGTTTCGTGAATCGTGCGTGAATTGCCAGCGGACCCGCGGTCAGACCAACACCGACGCCTACCATCGCCATGAATCTATGGATAGCGGAATCAGAACGCGGGGAAAATGGAAAGTAGGTGTGGTTAACCCGTTCACTTGGCTTTGTATGTTATGCTGCATAGCCGATTGGATCAGTCCCACGCCGACAGTCATGATGGCGTTCCCAAGTACAATGGGATAAATGGGCTATGTCGACGAAGATGAGCGGTTGCCTTTCCACAACGATACCAATTGCATCGACTCACCTGTCTCAGATACTTGATCAGTCGAATCGAGACTAAACTCCCTCCCCCCTGTTCACGGCACGAGCCCCGTCAGCGATAAGGCAATCAAGCATGCACAAAAATAAAACACGCACCAGACCCGGTGCGAAATAAAGTAACTGAATCCCAGCCTGGGCAGGCGGGAGCCCAGTCACCACCGTCGCAAAAATCGCCACGAAATAAAACATGACAAACATGACGATACCAGAGATGAACGAGCCGTATTGCACCACGCACATATCGTACGATGTGAAGAGTTCAATCGGAAGCATCGGCTGGGCGCGGAAGATGCCTGTGTACCTTGTATGTATATAGCCGTGCTCGCTGGTGCCGTTGGGTGACGACGAAGGCGACCGATGCTCAAGGAGAATCTCCCAGAGAATGCAGAGGATCATCAATAGTACACCGAGGACGAGGTTGGCGATGACGCGGGCACTCTTCCAGTTATCATCCGGTCCCCAGTTCAGCGCGAGCAGGATGAGGATGCCACTGCTGATGAACAAAAAGGTGCCAACCCAGTCGACCAGAGCGAGCTTAGAGACCCAAGTGTCAATGGTCTCCCCTGGTGTGCGACGAGGGCTTGAGGTCTGTGTTTCAACTTGAAATTCCTTGTCGTTGTTACTGGGCACGTGAGGGCGATTGCGAAGAAAGAGGAAGCATAGAAGCATAGCGAGCGCGGTACACGGTAAGCTGGAAGCAAACACGAATGAACATGATGGGTATCGCTCTCGGATGGAGTACGTTACTTGATAGCAAATACCCAACGAAAGTTGACTGAGATCAACAGCCCACCAATCCAGGGCCCGATGGTAAAACCAACTGCATAAAGCAAGAACAGCATCGATTGTTGGATATTGTTCTTGTTGAGCGATACTGTGTCAGACATGACCGTTCGAACGATCTGCAAGCCCAAAAAATTACGAACGAGCAGATGTGAGAAACACTATAATAGTGCGACAAGGAGAAGTGCGTACAGTGAGGAGTCCTGCAGCACCTATGCCGGCAATACCTCTCCCTGCGAGGATCATGGGCAT
>JBBPJY010001123.1:0-10025 GCA_038088975.1 Xerocomus cyaneibrunnescens
ACCACCATGGAATGTGGATGCATGATAGAACCTTAGTATGATGCTGACACCGACACCGATGCCCGAGCAAGATGCGCTGCTCACGAGTCCCTGGTTTTGGGCACACGTAAAGGCTAGCGTGTGGAGAGCGCATCCATGACGCGGAAACACATGGAGCATCTCCAGACGCGTGGGCCCTCCCCGTTGTCGCCGCTTTCGAACCAGACGCGCGCAAAGCCTAGGCGGCACGACAAGGAACGGGAGGGACCGAGGGGACCGCCCGTGTTTGTCGGGCGTCCGCTTGCATCACAGAAGATCCGCTATGCACGTAATCTAGAGCCGAGCGCGGACATGGAGAGGTGGGGTAGAGGAAAGGGCAGGGTGGAAGGGACAGCGGCAGGGATCATGTCGGGCGATCGCCGACGCCGATGTTTCATTGGCAACCCACGCTGCTGTACGAGCTATATGGGCGGATGCCACGTGGGGCAAGCCCGACGTCCGCGCAGGAGTTGGACGACATCTTGGCGTCACTGTCCAGGCTGGAGGCGGAGGTGGACGATTGGCTGCAACACGCGGTGAAGGGGTGTCATTCGTGGGCACTGCCACCGCTGCGGGAGATGGATGGTGCGGATGAACGGGTGCCCGGGTCAACGGTATTATCCGAGGAAAACTTGACGAGTGTGATCAGTGCGGCACTGGCGGCGCCGAAGGTCGATTTGGCTCCAGTCTGTTTTTGTTCACAAGATCATGAATGTATATGACTGTCTGTTTGGTTAACGAAGATGGTTTCGAAACTATAGCAGTAAAATGGGTGGCGCTGGTCTAGTTACAGCCGCCTGTATATATTGAACTGTAATGTCTGGACTAGGGTTTACTGATATCTTTCAGTGAACCGAACGAAGTCACACCTCGAAATTTTACGGAATGATCGACCAACATGCGTACGGTAGTGTCCATCATTGCCAATGAGGGGGACATGAGGTAGGGTACCTATTACATCTAGGTGAACGACAACGGTACGGAAGTACACGAAAGGGTGATTCGATGCCCGGAACACCTCCAGATTTTCCTGGATCACAAAGGCTGCACCGAGTTATGGACCCTCACTGAGCCGAAGAGAGCGGACGCGTGCTTCTGTCCAGCACCTACTTGCTAATACAGCAGTGTGAGACACGTTCTGATATCCCGGCGCAGTGAGCAAGCTGCAGCTCTGCAGGGAATAGACCATTTTGTCACATGTATCACATGAAGCATGAAGCATGAGGTGCGAGACACATTCTGATCACCTTCTCTTAGTACATACATTAGTTTGACGCCGGCGCTTCCAGCACCTGCTGGACGGCATTTTCCGGAGTCGGAGATAGGAAGATTGAGATCGGACTCCTCTGCAAAGCATGCTGGATAAAGGGCACATTCAAATTTTAAGTGAAATACTGGCATAGATATCTAAGGTAGAGATTATATCTTTCTCTTTCGTGTAGACGTTAAGAGTGAATGAACTTAGTAGGGGACTATTTGCGTCTGTTGACATTGGCAGCCAAAGAGGCTCTGGTTCTGCAACCTGAAGTTTTGTGCCACGTGTCGTATCTGACAAGGTCAATACTTTGCATCCCCTTGCGCATGTTCCACATCTGCTACATGCATATTCCCAGCTCGGGTTGGACTGTTCACTACGAACTGTGTTTTTTAATCCCCTTACTTATTTGACGGCCCCAACGATGGCTAGGGACCGACACTCGAACAGGCGGAACGGCAATGGCAATGATGCACTAGTCACTAATCGACAGCAGGTGATAAGGTCGACAATTCTTACTATGATAGCTGTGACGGTAATTACTTGTATTGTTAATATCACGATCCATCTTCGACGGTGAAGGGTCTGGCTGCAGGTTTGGGCGTGGTGATGGAGATAGACGCTTGAGATGAAATGGCATTAGCGCCGACGGCATTGTCCGAGGAAGACGTAGCAAGGGCGGTCAATATTGGCGGTGTCCGGTGAGTCCAACTGCCTCTGTGATAACAGTTTATGTTTAAGAAGCATACGAATATACGTGACAGTTTACTTGATTAGGGAAGGGGTTGGTTTCGGGGACTCTCAAACATCAAGTCAAGTAGGAGGTATAAGTTTAATTGATCCATAGCCGATCAACCTCCCTCAACGCCAACGAGCGGGCATGGGGTGAGTGGCGGTATATGAATTACATCTAAGTGAATGGCCAGGGGAGGGAGTGTATGAAAGGAAGATTCAAGCCCAGGTTTCCTTAGGTGCCAGGGAGACTGAACCAAATTACTCGGCACTCGGAAGTGTGAACCGATGGAGGGCATCCTACCAGACCCGCCGTGGGTCTGCCCGAGGGCCTCCCGTCTTACTCAGATATGAAACGTACTGTCTGTGAGAGAATTTCTTGCATGTTGCCCTGCAGTTTTGCAGGAAACACCTGATTGTGTCCTATCACACTACGAAGGTTTTGGTGCGCCACATTCTATTTCTCTGTATAGGAATCTGAGGTTTTACAAGGAATACCGCATGCGTCGTATCACATAAGTCAATATGTTGCGTTTCCTCGCGCAGCTCCATCAGATCTGCTACTGGCTCAAATTAGACCATTCACTGCAGACTTGTCCCTACGTCTTGTTCATCCCACGACTTCAATGATGACTAGGGACGGACTGGAACAGGTGGAACAGCAGCCCACTGGTCAGCGCTTCACCAACCACTTTGCACACTGTGATTGTATCAGATTTTCTGCTATATCGTATGCGACAGTAGCAAGTGATCAAGTCGGAAACTCTACTGTATTAGTCGTGAATGCAATTACTTGTATCACGTTCTCTCTTTGACAGTGGCGGTTGAGGAACTCCCATTTGATCTAGTTCGTGCCCATGGTCCATCGCTGATATCAGTAGCATGACGATCACACTGGCTGCGAGTTGGGCATGCCTTCGTTGCACGTCGTTCGAAGAGATGAATAAATGCCATCCTCAGCGGGTTGAATCCCTTCGCCAAGCCTCTTGCCACTATGATGAATCTCTTTCTGGTTCTCCTATTTCCTCCCTCGTCCTATGCCACTATTCCATATAACAGCACCATCTACGAAACTCTTCGTCATCCACGAGTATGAGGACCCTATGGGGTATCATCGTGAGCTGTACCGCGACAATTTTCGCCTGCACCTGGACAGCAATCCGCCCTAATATACCGGGTTCAACGGAAGATCTGTTTGGTGTTCGTATATATCGACTGTGCGTCATGATTCTGGCTATATCTGCCCCTGAGCTTGTTATCGTGTGGGCTATCCGCCAATTCTTTGATGCGCACACGACACAGAAGGAATTCCATCTTGCAGGTGGCATGGTTCATTGTCCAGCTTGTAGCCCGAGCTTTCAAGCAGCTCCCTGTAACGCAGCTGGAAGTAGATACCTTGGCTATAGCAATTATCAGTTGCTTGGTGGCACAAGCTTAAGAACCTGTGGTGCCCTGTTTCCATTTACTGGAAGGAACCAGGTGGCCGACCCGAGAAAATCCGAGATACAGGTACGTCTAGAGTTCCTTTAGTGGCACGAAGTTTGATCAAATTCCTACCAGGACACCACGGGGTGTCACGGCCGCTCTGGAGCACATTGGCTTCAACGACAGCTCGACCACAAGACTCCTCGCTGAGCTATGGTTGCCGCTGTTAAATCTCATAGGTTTCGACTGCGTTTTACAAAGTGATGTCAACGCACGTCGACTCCCCTACCTTTGTGGCTATTCGCAAGTCACGGGCAAAGAGGCTTTGCAGCGAGTTGCCCTCGCCTCCATCATTGGATGTCTGGCATGGAATTTCCACTTTCAAACGCCGATCGAGCCATTTTTCTGGCGTATTTCCTCCGTTCAGATGACGGCCACGCCCTGCATTTGTCTGGTTATCTCGTCGTATGGGTATTGGGTCGCTGATAAACATGGTGATCGACAAACAGGCATGGCTCTACTCTTCTAGCAATATTCCTCTGCTGCCTTGCAATTCTCTATTCCACTTGCCGTTTGATTGTAGTAGTTCTCACGTTTCTCAGCTTACGTCGTGTTCCCGATGCTGTGCATCACGAGGTTGCTTGGCTGTCTTTTATACCACACTTGTAGACATACCATGATAGCCTTCAACAGTGCTACAAGGTTTCTCTCTGACATCCGTGCACTCCGTTCTTTGCAATCACTATGTATACTAGTGTCTGGCACTCTCCTTCTCTTTCATCCTTAACGTCATGCTTCTCTTTCGTCAGGTACTCCGAACCACCAATGGACTTACGGCGTGTTTCGAAGTGCTGCACCCGAGCGGTACCCGATTAAGTACAAATTATGGTAAGTGAGGCCATGGGTAGTACAGCGCTCCGAGTCCGAGTGCTGCAGCGCGCACTCGACTGCGATCGATCGTATATTGTACCTCGGGGTCGCTCTTCCATCTTCTCTAGTCCGTGTACATTGTGTATTGAACATGTTTGATTCCCCTGATGTGGCCCCGACGCAATCCTGTGGAGTGGTAAGTCCATCTGCCCATACTGACTCTTCTAGGTCGTTTTGAGTCCCCGTCGATGTGGCAGGTTCACGTGCTCGATTGGTCGTCTCGGATAACTAGGAGGTGGCGTGGACGCCATGTCCATCCTGGTGTGTCTGTAACTCTCGCGCTGACTCGTCTAGTCTCCAGCTAGCGGTCGCGATTCGAGTCGTTTCGACTTGCAGCATGCGCCACTCGTTGCGCCGTCCGTTCCACATAGTCTTCCGTCATATCTGACGCCATAGCCAATGTTCTAGCACCTCCAATCGTCCTTGACGCTTCCCAACATCTCCTGCTGGCCTCTGCACCCTCCTGGCTCGACATCTCGACCCGGCGTATGCATCCCGTCTATGCGCTCGTTTCCATAACTTTTATGGTATCCATGTATACTGTGGGAGCTGCCTGGTACGTCCGTGTCGCCGCTGGGATCCTCTGGTTCGTCTGGAGCCCATCCAGGCGAGTTCCCCTCACCACTTCGTTCCAAGCATTCCCTGACGCGATTTGACGTGTTCAGCGCACTTTTTGACAGTTCCCTGCCATCTCCAACGCGTATAGACGGTCCTGTCATGTGCGCTTCACCGTTCGTCTCGCAGTGCACATCTTGAGCCTCGTCTGGTGAGTTCCTTTCCACCCATCCCTCCAAGCGTTCTCCAGCTGTCCTAACGCGTTCCGCAGCTTCTTCTGCAGCTTTATAGCGTCTTCGTTGTGTTCCGACGCTCCAAATGTGTCTGCTTGTTGACACCTTCCTCTCCCCCTCAAGCTCGGCGTCTGGGGATACGCACGCTGCATTCGTGGTGCCATCTGGCTGTTTCTGCGGCGCAGGTGAGTTCATAGATGTATCCTTTGGTCGTTCTGGGAACTGACGGCTCGTCCTGGCAGCCAAAGTCCTCAGCTTGGCTCGCTGCGAGTCACCGTTGACGCCGTTCGTTGCGCCATCGCTAGCGTCTCATTTGCCACCTCTGTCGTTCTCTCCACCTCCATGGACGTCTCCACAGTAATCCGCGTTCAGCATCCTGCTCTCTGGCTCGTTCGCCCTGTCTGTGCTGCGGTTTGGTACCTCGCTGACTGAACCTACCGCCTTGGCTTCGTCGTCATTATTCATAGCGTCGCCCTGGTCCTCCACCTCGCATTGGGCATCTTCAGGTATGTGCTCGTTATCTCCCGATTCTGTCTGACTATCCATATCACTGGGAGACTCGACCGTCGTGTCCGTGCGACCCCCCGACACGCTTAACTCGTTCAGCATGCTCGTCGACTCAGCGCGGACATGATGGTCCCCTGGGTCGTCTACAGCGCTCCATAATACGTCCTAATCATCTCCGTGTACGCTCTGACGATTGTCGTAGTCATTTGACTTGACCGCTCGACCATTGGTGGTCTCGTCCTCACGCACTGGTGGGATGTCTGGCTGGCCTACTGGCCACTCCAGGTGTCATCTGGGATCATCTACGACGTTGTCTTGGTCGTCTCGACTTGTCTATAGAAAGTATCTAGTGGTGCGGACAACAAAAAAGTCGTGTGGAACAGGTGTTTTGAGAAACTGCCGAAGTCGTTGGGAGTGCCGAAGTCAATGGACAGGATAGTATATCATCTTTTGATCCGTTCATATCAATTTTACATGGCCTATCTTGTTAGGAGTCGGGGACTTGGTGTTTGTGCGCCACTACAATAAATAATGATCACGGAGAATAGCTGGAGTGCATGGACCCAAGGAGAGAAAACTCGTAATGCCATATCACAGCATGTCTACAAATGTGGTATAAGAGATGTCCAACAAACGTCGTCATACACGCCAGCAGGAGAACGCAAGTTGAGAAACATGAGGGCGATTACAATCAAACGGAAACAGCCATAGAGAAACACGGAGGTGAGAAAGAATATTGCTAGAGCAGCAGTGCCATGATTCGTCTTACCGCTGTCATCAGCGGCCAGACACACATATATCACGGTAACCAGAGAAAAGCATGGCGTAACTGCCATCATAACAGAGGCAATACGCCAGAGCATTTGCTCTGTGTACGTTTGAAAAAAGAAGTCCCATGTGATGCAGTGAACACCGCCAAACACCACCCCAGCCAGACATCCAATGGCTGATATGGGAATAGCTTGGCTAAGTGTCTCTTTGTTCACGACACGTGAACAGCCACAAAGGAAGGGGACTCGATGTGCTCGGACATCCGCGTTCGAAATGGATTCGATACCTCCAAGATTCAGGAATGGCCAGCATATGTTAATGAGGCGATGTGTGAACCAGCTCGTCCTGAAACCAAATTGGTGTGCAAACTCAGTGACGCCTTGAGGTGCGCTGGGGAGGATTTGATCAAATTTTGTACCATCGAAAAAAATCTAGGCGTCCCTGTATCTCATCTGGGGAATATCGTCTGGCCCCTTCCAGTAGACAGGAACAGGGCACCGCACCTCCTTGGGCTTGTACCACCAGAACCCATAGGTGAGCGAACTGAGGATGGATATAGCCAAGGTATCTATCTCCAGCTGCGTCGTGGGGTGCCGTCCAAAAGCTCGGGCTGCGAGATGGACAACAAACTACCCCAGTCGCAAGATTGCAACCGCCTTCGACAGCCAGTCCCCTTTACTCCTGTCGTCGATTTCTTTCTCGGATACCATGGTCATTTGAACGAGATCCGCCTTGAAGAATTCAAGGAGTTCGTCGGGAGTGAGAGGATGGTATACCTCGTGAGGTAAAGCGGGATCCCTGTCCATGTACAGCATGAATCCACCCATCCACGCAAAGAATGAATGCTTCAGTGTCCAGTTGTGATAACCTCGCAGCAACTCCGTTGAAATCGAGGATGAGTCGAGCTTTTTGTGAGCATGGAGAGATCTTCTGCGAAACTTTGCACTTATTGAGGAACATAGCGATGACAGCTCTTCGGACCACTGGGGAAAGGATCATTAGTTGATGAATTCAGAGCAAATTAGAACTTACATTCCTGTTTGCCTCAGTGATTGAAATTCTGACCTCGTCCGCTTCACACCGAGTCTCTTGGCTAACAAGGCGAGGAGCGCAGCCTGGCTTCACACGGAGCTCGAGGTCACCATCCCGAATTGCCTTCTGGAATCGCTTTTGTACAGTACGAGCATCGAAGAACTGGCGAATGGCCCACATGATAACGATTTCAGGGGCACCTAAAGCCAGAATCATCACGCTCAGGCGGCGAATCCCCACAACAACCGAGCCTTCCACTAAACCCGGCATATTGGGGCGAATTGCGGTCCACGTGCAGGTAAAAAGCGTTGCAGCGCAGCTTATGATGATACTCCATAGTGTTCCCATACCCATGCATGGCGAGGAGAAGACATGATCGTGAATGATAGTATTGTTTTGGACAACGGCATAAGAAAACGAAAGGAAAGGAAGAGACTCATCATAGTGGCAGAGGCGTGTGTGAGGGTTCAACGTTCAACGTTCAACTCCAGTGAAAAATGGTTATTCAGAGATCTATGGAGACCGACCAAGATAGAGAGTTATGTGTTGCGACCTCAGAGTAGGCTCTCAGCGATGATTCCCATGATTCCCACAGGGGTACCAGTGTTATGTCAGCCCGTCTGTGAGATCGTCGCTTACAAGATACCACCTTACAGGATCAGTCCTATTACTTGTTCAAATGCTCTCTATATTGCCTGGGGCCCTGTGTTCATCGTCGTTCCACCGGGAAGCCGGTCACGAAGTGATCCTCTGCGTCGCCTTTGCGAATCGCCTCGTGTTAGCACTCGGGTGTTCGTATTTGCCTTGTCTCCTTGACAGCTCACTCGTTTGATTAGACATCGGCTATCCGGGATACTGACGCCTCAGTATACTTGTTTACGATAAATGCACCATTTACACCACTGGATGCAGTTGCGTTTGGAGCCTGATAGGCCCGACCTCTTGGTGTCGGGCTCGTATTCGTATTGCAAGACGTGACGAGCTACCACATGTCTGTACGGCAAAATGGCATTCTTTGAGTGTACATCGGGCAAGGTCCACCTAGCATCGGCCAGCCTGGGAAGCTATGGAACTATGTACACAAAAGTGGGTAGCACGTCCGCGCGGTCACGGGCCTGGCACCAGGCATGTCGTACTCATGATGCCGAGACCATAAGAGTAGTTGGATGATTGAGGAGGCGGTGCAAACTAAACGCCAGCCGACATGAGATAGGAGAGCGTTGGTGAGTGTCCCGCTCGTCTACCGAGTCTAGACGCGGTCAACTGGATTTTTAACTTTTTAGTTGCCATGCGTTTCGGATAAACTTACTTCGAGTTCCAATCCCGGGGCAGTACCTCTCTGCATATCTCAGGCGACTGTACTTTCATTCTTGGATATGTATTTGCGTCACTATCGAGGACTTTGCAGGTCCATTTCGACAACTCAGGGAATCCCGGTCAATTTGCTCTGCGAAACTCGGCGTGCCGCTGCTACTCGTTACAAATCCCAGCGTGCACTTCAGAAAAGGATCATATGGCCAGTCACAAAGTGTCTGACCCCAAATTACTATTTCATGCCGCTCATTGGCCCTTCTGAACATACTCTGAGAAACTACAGGGGATCAGGGATTGATGCTTGCGCCTCTACGATTTGGGCACTTTGAAGGCCAGACGAAGAGATTTTGAATGGTTCAATTCATGGGAGGTTCGGAATGCCCAAAGAAAGAGCAGCACGGCGTCAAGGATGAAACGGGTAGAAAAATAGAGACAACCAGATTCCAATAAGTATACACAGCGATTGCAGAGAACAGCTAGAGTGTGTGGACGTAAGAGGAGAAAACTCATAATTAACGCCATATTATGATGATATGTCTACAAATGTGGTATAAGTGATGACCAACAAATGTTGTCGAACACACCAGGGGGAGGAGAACGCAAGCTTAGGAGCATGAGGACCAATAGCATCATACGGAAACCGCCATAGAGACCTGAGACAACGAAACAGAACATAGCTATAGCGGTAGAGCCACGATTTAGACCACTTTCATCGGCGCCAAGAAACGTGTATATCACGGCAACCAGAGCAAAGCCGGGCATGACTACCATCATAAGGGAGGCAATGCGCCAGAGCAATTGCTCAATGTGCGTCGGAAAGGAGAAATGCCATGCAATGCAGTGAACAGCGCCAAACAGCATCCCACCCAGACCCCCAATAGCTCCCACGAGGATGGTTTGTCCCAAAGTCGATTTGTTCATGACATGTGAATAGCCGCAAAGGTAGGGGACTCGATGTGCTTCAAGATCCTCACCCGAAACGTTTTCGAGACCTCCTAGATTTAGGAGTGGCCGGCCCGCATCGACGCAAAGATATGTGACCCTGCCCATTTTGAAACCAAGTTGGTGCGCATATTCATCAAGATTGTGGGTTGCGCTAGGAAGGATTTGGTCAAACTTGGTATCATCAAAGGAACTCTAGATATACCTGTATCTTGTCTGAGGAATATCACCCGGTCCCTTCCAGTATACGCAAACGGGGCGCCGTACGTCCTTGGGCTTGTACCACCAGAAGCCATAGATGAAGCAACTGA
>JBBPJY010001124.1:0-10015 GCA_038088975.1 Xerocomus cyaneibrunnescens
CCATTCTCGTCCAGCTCGCCATGTTCGACGAGATACATTGTTCGTCTACCAGCGGTCTTGTCATCAGAGGGATACACAGATGCATCATCGTCTTCATCGACACAACTCTTGGGTGCAGCATCGTCGACGTCATCATCATCCAAAGTGGCAAGACTGCCACTGTCAAGGTGCATCGTCTGTGAGTAGATGCTCGAACTGACATCGCTT
The DNA here is from genome assembly GCA_038088975.1 of Xerocomus cyaneibrunnescens. NCBI lineage: Eukaryota > Fungi > Basidiomycota > Agaricomycetes > Boletales > Boletaceae > Xerocomus > Xerocomus cyaneibrunnescens. The sequence continues at coordinate 208 of JBBPJY010001124.1, forward strand.
CGATCTGAGAAGCGGGACTTGAGGTTCATCGCGGAGCCAAATGATCTGCTGAACGTAGACGGGATAGGCTGGCCGTAGCTCGATTCAGATATGATGGATGTGCTTGTCGCCGGGCGGGAATACTCTTGTATATTCATTGGATCGCGAATCGCCTCACTGCGCTCTGAAGTTGACGACAGATGTGATGATCGTTTAGAAGGCCCCGAAGATGATTCAGAGAGTGTAGCTGTGCTTGGTGAAGGACTTGTAGTCGTGGGCGTTGATAGAACCTGTGACAATGGCACGGAGGAGACGGACGAAAAATGTTCGTGGAACTTTGAAGACGACCCGATTGGTGTCCGGGGCCGTGTACTGGGGGTCAGACAAGGAGATGGAGGTAAGGGTACATCGGGAGGGGGCCGCGGGGATGGAGGTGGGGCCTGTTGAATCTTCCGCTGCAGAAAAGCGGGTGTACTTCCGAAGCCAGCTGTCCCAGACCATTGTCTCCCGTTAACCTCTTTACCATTCAATTGATCTCCCTCTGGAGTGTTTGGAGATTCGCCCATATGAGCATGGGACACAGAGGTTGATGACGCCCTGGGTGTAAGAAGAGGTCTGAAGGGAGATGCGGCTTTGCGCGGAGTCAGCGGCCGTGTCGACCCTAAAGCCGTTGGCACAACAGGGATCTGACGTGTGGGTGCCCCTCTTCTGGAGGGTGTAGTTGGTGTTGCTGGCGAGGGAGGTAGCAATCCACCGGACGAAGTTAACAAAGACGGTGGCGGCTGAGGAAGAGGGAGAGTAGGCGGAGGCGCTGGTGGAGGGATGCTAAGGTGCTGCCTGGAGGATGAAGCTGTGAGAGATTTTGAGGCCCCTGACACAAGATGCGTCGGAGAAGATGGAGTGGTAGGAATGGTAGCAGTTGAAAATGGGGTGGCAGGCATAGAAGGTGGAAGAGGGAATGTCGCAGCATTAGCAGCAGGGGTCAACACAATAGGGGCCGATACGGATGCGACCAGTGGCGAAGCAGGTAAGTGATCCGATTGTTGTGGGAGTGTAGCTGCCACATGGACACGCGGCGGACTTTTGCTCACTCGTCGTCTGGTAGGGGACGCAGGTGGATTTGCTAAGTTCAATGTCACAGGTGAAAAACCAGATCGAGTCGGCGACGATGGAGTCGCCCGGCGTTCCAGAGGCTTCGGACTCGAGGGTCTTGGAAGGATAGGGATTGCAGGTACAGGAGGCACACCGTCCTCATCCTCGTCATCACTTCCACGTGTAGACTTTTTCGGTCGCCTTCGGAAGAAAGCCATTGCACGGGCCTTAACCTTGCCGGGTGACTTTCCCTGAGATTTGTTCGAAGATGCAGAAAGATAGCCACCATCTGACGCATAGTCACCGTCTTTCTCGCGGGTCGTGCTGTCATCGGGTTTCGAGCCCTTGTTGCCCTTCGGTTTTCCAGGTCTGTCCTTCGGTTTTCTCGGTTTTCCTTTTGAAAGATACTGGCCCTCGCTGGTGTACCCGTTATCAGTCAGCCCTGGGCTAGGGCTTTCATGCCTAGGGTTATGACGTAAACTGTCGTCCTGGCTGCGCGAGCGCTCAGTGTCTCCAGGGAGTTTTCCCACCGAGTTACCCCTGGTCCCTGCATGATGCGAGTCGTGAGGGGATAGAGCAAAGGGCGAGAGCAATTGTAACTGATCGGATGAAAAATCACCAAAGTGCACATATGGGGACTCTATGACACTTGGCTTATGTGAATGTACCTGGATGGTCACGATAGCCGCACTAGGTGCGTTGTTGCCAGGAGAATGAAGGGAGGATTCATCGGAGGTGGAATTGGAGCCCGAAGTGAGGGTGGGCGTTATTTCCTGGAGAATGAATTTGACATGAGCGGCACCGTAGTGGAAAGGGGAGGATGCACACCTCGGCCACATACGGAGCAGGTTCTGATTTAGTGTCGAGTTTGACTTGGTTGTCTGGGTCGGGATGTAAATCCTCTGCTTCCTCTGAGAGGGGGTTATTGAAAATCCAATCTGCGACGGTGGAGTTCTGGCCAAAGCCAAGTTCGAGAGCGGTCTCAAGGACAGATGCCCGGACGACATTTGAGCTGCGCTGGGCGTCCCCCAGTTTGGCCCTTGTAGGACGACGGCGAACTTGCGGGAATTCGGATCCCATGGAGGGGGTAATGAAACGGGAGCAATGGGTGCGACGCTAACTGATCGAAATGAGATTGGTCAAAGACAGGAGTGCTGGACAGAGAAAAGAGCCATTCGCTGTTTAACCGTGCGCAGATGGGCTCTGGAAAGAAGGGCAGATGCTGCAGGGAGACCAGTCCCACTGGAAGGCGATCAGAGGACGACACACGACAAGGACGAGAAAACCCACGACGAAAACGCGCCGAAACCGCGAGGGAGAGAACAAGGGAAGCGTGCAGACGTGAAGGACGCGAAAGCTGCAGGAAGGAAAGCGGCGCGGGCGTCGACTCATTACACATTTGCTAACTAGGAATTTTGCTTGCAAATAATAATTATATTTTGTCGTGGCTCGGTCACTTTAGCTTGTGACAAGACCCAGACAAAACGCCACACGGGTCATGGCACCAGCTCGGACCACCGGGGCTGACATGTCTGATGCCCCTTCCACTGTGACGCTGAGAACCGCCCAAAGTAGATCCTTCACGTTCCCCCCACAGTTCATTCGCGGGCTTGGGGCTGGAATCTTGCAAGACATCCGTGCCCGTGCGCCGTGGTACTTGAGCGACTGGACCGATGCCTGGAATTACAGAGTCGTTCCAGCCACCACATTGATATTCTTTGCCAAGTATGCTTCTCGCTATACCCCTTCTAGCCACCTGATCGGCCCCTTAGCGTTCTGCCTGGGATTGCGTTTTCATTAGACCTAATAGAAACCACGCGACAGTATGGGGTGGCAGAGGTCCTCATCTCCTCCTTGATGGCGGCGTTTGTGTTCTCTTTGTTCGGAGCACAGCCGCTGACTATCGCTGGTGTAACTGGTGTGCGATCCTCGTTGCTAGCCTATCACTCACATAACGTGATATCCAGGTCCGATCACCGTCTTTAACAAGACAATTTTTGACATCACACAAAAGCAGTCCGATCCACCCAATTACCTCTGGTTTGTCGGTTGGGTATATCTCTGGGCTGCCATCATCCATTGGGTCACTGCCACGCTCGACTGTGAGTGTGACGAACCTGTGCAAGCTGGGGTCTCATTCATGAGGCGCAGGGTGTAACTTTTTGAAATACGTTACCCTCTTCTCCTGTGATACCTTTGGATTTTATGTATCCTGGGTCTACCTTCAATACGGGGTACAGGTCATCACCCGCCAGTTCAACGACAACAGTGATGGCGCGCTCGTCGCCCTCATATTGGCACTTCTCACGCTCGTATCCTCTTTCCTATTTCAAACCCTCTCAAAAGCAGACTATTTCCATCGGGCTATACGGTTTTTCTTTGCGGACTATGGCATGCCGATATCTCTCATTGCTGCTTCTGGCATGGCATACTGGGGTCATTTTGGCACAGCACACCCTACCACCCTCCCCGTGAGTGGCTCTTTCCAGGCCGTAAATGACAGAGAATGGCTTGTCACGTTCTGGGAACTCGATAACAAATGGGTAGGGATCGCTCTTCCATTTGGTATCGTATTGTGGATCTTGTTCTTCTTTGACCACAATGTCTCTGTATGTTCTTCCGACACCTCAATTTGCCACCATGAAGAGGCTGATCTCCATCCTAGTCCCTGATAGCACAGGCCTCGCGGTTTCCCTTGCGCAAACCTCCAGGATTTCACTACGACTTTTTCCTACTAGGAATCACGACCTTCATTGCTGGACTAATTGGCGTTCCTGCCCCGAATGGATTGATCCCTCAGGCGCCCATTCATACAAATTCTCTTGTTGTTATGGGCCACCCGTCCAAGAAATCGGACGAAGAAAAGAAAACAGTGAATCCTGTCCGTTTAGAAGAAAAACAATCCAAAAGTGGCGTTAGAGATACATCACTAGTCCCCATCGCAGTGGTTGAGCAGCGGGTTTCAAACCTTGCACAGGGTGCACTCTGCCTCGTCCTTCTCACAGGACCGTTCTTGCACCTTCTCCATCTGATCCCGAGAGGCGTGCTTGCCGGACTCTTGTGAGATTCCCTTTTCTTTCCACGTCCTTTGAGTACCGAGTTCGTACCGCAGCTGGTACATGGGCGCAGACGCGCTCCAAGGAAACGGCATCACCCTCAAACTACTCTACCTCATTCGAGACAAATCCCTCACCCCTCCCAACGAGCCCCTCCGCAAAGTCCGCAAATCACGTCTCATTCTGTTCGTCGCCATCCAGCTCGTCGGTTTCAGCGCGACCTTTGCTATCACGCAAACGATAGGTACGTTTTGAGGAGTCATCCCGCCATCCCCGTCCGCATACATTCCCCTGACGCACGCGCACGTTAGCCGCGATCGGATTTCCGGTCATTATTCTGTTGCTCATCCCACTTCGGACGTTGGTCATTCCGCGACTCTCGTTCTCCCCCGAAGAGTTGGCCATCCTCGACGGTCCGACTGCGTCTCCTTTCGTGAGTCTCTTGGTATTCCGTTTTCCCTCCGTTTGACCGAACCCTTGCAACGGCGTTTTGTAGACGATGAAATCTGTTGGCGGTTCGCTGTGATACGATTACTCCAATAATGTATCGAAGTACAGTGGAACGGTAACCAGTCCAAGCGGGGGTTGTTCCCTGCAAAAGAAAGACAGCGCGGATCTAGAGAGCAAGGAGGCTGTATTGAACTGATTGTACGTCACGCTCAGCACAAATATAAATACAAACTACCACACTCGTACACGATGCCTCTATATCAGATTGATCGACTGTACTTCTGGCTTGGCGACCGTCCATAGATCCTCTGCAGTGAGATTAACCAGGCTAGCCACGCCCGCTCTCTTTGCTGTTTCACCTTCCCGGTCGATCAGCATCAGCGCGGAGTCAAACTGGGTCCGTCTCAAGAGTAGAAATTCCTGCGCCTTTCCTTGCCGCTCGGCAGCCAGCTGTGTACGATTGTGACCGTAGAGTATCATGCAATTGTCCCGCCACTCGCCCTTGACTTTGATGCGGCACCATTCCGCATAGTCATCCGGGTCTTGATATTCGGGGCCAAGCTTCGTGAAGGTAAGTCGGAAAACGATTCCCTGGACTAAAAGCTCGTTGTGACCGATGACCTGGGGCACCGATGGGGTCTCTTCGAGCATCGTCCTTGCAAATGCAATGATCGGGTTTTGCATGGGACCTGGACTGATTGATCAGACCGAAAAGGGTACGATGAGCAATAATATTGGATTATCGTACCATCTTGACCCACGTATTTCGAAGCCGTTGCGTTATCTTCCGCGTGGTCATCTTCGTTTTCCTGATCATCTGACTCATCACTCCGTGAGGACTTGGATGCGCCGCCTACACTGCCGTCATTCTGGCTTGTACCCACACGTTCTACGTCCGAACGACGTAATGTTGGAAGAGGATATGATGAGATTGCATAGCCCCAATCAAAGAAATTCATACCATCATCGCTGTCACTGACGTCTTCCCAAGAATCCGAATCTTCTTGTGGAGAAAGTCCATCATCGCTCTGCGAGGGCCTGCTTTCTTCATCTGTGTCCTCGCCCTCATCTGTTTCATCTTCGCGCGTACCCCGATCTTTCTGTATCGGGCTGAAATCATAAACCAGCTCTGGAAGACCATCATCTCCAGCTTTCCATACGCGCAAAGGCGGCAGGTATCGCTTCTGAACATCCCTCATCTTGTTGGTGGTCCCGCGCACGCTCGACTCCGCAGCGCCAGTCACTACGCCTTCCCATCCCACCCAAGACCACGATGGAAAACCCTCCCGCCGACGTGGTTCGATACCGTCATCGTGAGTCCAGAGCAAGGCCGTGGGCAGGTCCTCCACGGGAAGGCCATGTACGAATCCCTTCTCGTAATGTGTTTCTTGGAATCGCGTCAAGATGGCAGAAAACGCGTTGAGGGCGTCGGCGTCCACGGTCATCTTCTTTGACGTATAGCCGTGCACGAGTTGCTCGTATTTCCAAATTCGAAACGTTTCATTGACCCCCTTTTTCTTGGACGTGAAGATGGGTCGGAACGGATCTCGCATGACGCCCCCTTCGAACTCCTCGTCTGGATCGGAGTAGACTAAGGCGTTCGGCGAGTGAAGCGCATCACGAGAAGATGCTTTACGCGCCTCATCGGACAAGAGGTGGAAAGCAGAGCAAGTGTCATCGATGGATTCACAACATTGAACTAGATTGCACTCGAAATAGACTTGGTGATTGGTGAAGAACAGACGTCGAGGAGAAAGTAAACCCTCTTGGAATGTCCATGCTCTCGTATTCCAAAGCGATTCCGAGACCTGTGCTCTCAGCGGAGGCATTAGGGACAATAGGAGCTTTCCTCCGATTTCGCAAGATAACTGGGGAATGACACCTTCTAGTGTACCCACACGGGGCAATCCGCTTCGGGCGGACTGACCGGCGAGATTGAAGATCGTCGCCCAAGCACCAGTGTAGATAGCGCTCATAAGCGGAATTTGTGAATCCTTCTCTGCTCCATCTTCCTGATCAATGCACAACGAGTCTGCCCAGAGATATCGCTTGCCGAGGTGGCGAGTCACGACGATCGCATCCTCAAGTGTTGCAGGAACAGTAGGCAGCAAGTCTCCAAGCTTGTAACTCGGCTGGGTAATACCTCCCCAGACATAGCTGAGCGCGATGTAATCACAGCCGTCTGATGGGTACCCAACGATCTGGCGGGTGTCGACATCGACAAGTTTGATCTTCTTCAAGCCCTCCGACACGAGCGGTTGGCATGTGACATGATGAAGTGCATCGCAGCGACGAAACCAAGACTTGATCCTGCTGTAGTCTGGCGTTTGCGGGTCCACTTTCTCCACGCCCAGAATGAGGGAACCCGCTGCGCGGTTCTCTCCTTTCCCAACCACCGCAACTGCATCGACGCCTGCGTGGACACCGATCTGAGGTTGCCAACGAGAACGCGCTCGTGTCACTGCGATATATAGGCAAACCGCATGCGGTCCCCATTCCTTCTTCGGCCACACCTCCTGAGCCGGGTCCTGATGCACGAGCGTCCATGCCGGAACAAGCGCTAGCTGACCTTCGTCCGCACTTTCGGGGTCACGAATACTCTGGAGGTCATCGTTCGAGAGGTACGTAATGTCGAAAATAAGACGACATAGGGGACACGTAGAGAGTAACCGAACGGACGTTACAGGGCCGAGAAGAGGGATGGGAGTCATCCTACGCTTCACCTTCTCCATATATTGATCGCTTTCAGACGAGTGAGCTTCCGCCAAGACGTCGAATTGATCGTCGAACTGAGCGCATCGCTGACATAGCGCTTGCGCAGATGTCTCGTTCGGAAGGAAAGGATAATTGAAGGCAAGAGGAGATTGAGGTTTGGTAGAGAGGTCGTCGTCTTGGGGCTCCCGGAATTGAGGACACGACCTTGCGAGGTGGCCACTTCGTCTACAGACCAGGCAGAGACAGTCCCGAGCGTTAGCGGGGGATGGATGTGATGTAGTATAGGAGGCACGTCCTTGTGCCGTGGGACGCATGTTGTACTAACGATTCTAAGTTTACTATCACAGCAGAAAGTGTTCACCGGCTGGCCGACATACCTAGAGGTTATTGGCGATGAAGATGGACACGTAGGGACGCTCAAAGCTCAAGCGCTAGCCTTGGGCCTGGCGCCTACATGGTGGCGCAAGCTGTCAAGATTTTATAGTAAACTGTGCACAGGGTGTGAGATGCCGACGGAGTCTATACTCAACATCGTGGAATGGCGTATCGCAACAATGTAGAATGACTGGGACTTCCGAATGGAGGGAAGAACTTCAAAAAGCGTTCTTGCCATTGGCCATGACCACTGAGTACGGCGTCTCGAGAGGATATGTGAAAGAGGCGTGGTCGAAGACAACATTATATCACGTGATATTGGATGACGTATAGGTACCTTACGTCCGGTCGGAGATCAGTGTTTGCGGAGGGGGTGGTTGGAGCAGAGAGAAGAGATACCAATGGTAGAATAGTGAATTGGTGCATAAATGTCAGGGTACTATAGGACTCTTTCATCCGCTTTTAACTGGTTGGCTCCTATTAGATACTAGGCACCATACATCTTCGATTCGGCCTCAAACTTGGCATGTATGCCCGAATGTGTTCCGAGTACGCTGTGTTCTTCAATGTCGCTCAACAAATTAAAAACTCGACCTTTTGCATCAAAAATGCTACATACACGCCAAGACTACTGGCATCAAGACAAACAAATGAATGGAGGCTCAAACATGCCTGCCAATTTACCAACCAGGTGCTTTTCGAAAACAGACAAAAAAAAAAAACACAGCTACACGGCAGGCACGATTCATGCAAGGCGGTGTTAGTTGATGTTCATCGGAGAACACCCGATGTTGAAACTCAGGGCACCGCTCTGGATTCCGACAGCGAGGTTTGAGATGCAGCAAGGGGAAAGTGAACGTCCTGGACTTACATAGGTATTGTTCGAGCAGCATACAGGCTGTTGCTGACAGCTAGCAGCTTCTCCCGCCCCGTAGATGTTGAACGGCGTGCAATCGATCCCAACGCTGTCTGCCGGATTGTACGAGTAGGAAAGCATGTCAAGGACGCTCGCGATGTCAGACGCCTTTCGAGGGCATAAGCGATGGGGGCACGGGAAATGGGCAGGCGGAGGAAACCTACGTTGGCGACGCTGTTGCAGCACTTGATGCTACCTGTGTTACACTGAGCAGGAGTGGTGTCACGGCGGACATGCATGTGCCGCTCCATGCGCGCGCTGGCGACGACGGCGATGGCAACGGCGAGAAAGGCAGAGATGCGAGGGGACATGGCTGAGGGGAAGAAGGAGTGCGGTTGAGGATGAGTTTGGGCATTGGAGGAGGGGTATTTATATGTTGTCGGTGGTGACTTGTCTCGGAAAGGAAATGATTCGCATTGGAGTGACTAGCAAGAGACGAAGGTGACGTCGCTGTGTGCTGTTAACGTTGGTCCGACATGTGGCATGATATCGATTGGCATCCCCTGGAATTATCATCAGAGTGCTGGAACTCATACCTCCCAGCATCCGCCGATTCTCGACTAAGTGTGAACCCATCCACGCCCGGCGGAAATGTCTCTCTAGTGATGGGTCGTATATCATTAATCAGGTGTCATGCTCAACGCAGAGGACAATCAGCCCAGAGACAGACGAATCAGCACGCATATATGCAGCCTAAAGTAGTGGACTTTGAGCGCTAGTGCCAGATGCCAATAGAATACCACCTCGTCCTCAGGCTCACCGTAGCGCCACCCAAACCATGAGCATCACGTATATACAATAATACCACTTGACTGCCATGGAGGACAACGAGCGCTTGTCACAGTTAAAATAGAAAGTATCTTGCGAGTCTGTGATGACATCTGTCAACTTACTGTACCAATCGATCTATGATCAAGTCAGTCGAGACAACAAAAACTTGCATCATCATCGATCGCTGCTTACATCTTCGACAAGAACTTCATCCTCAGACATGGTCCACGTCGCATCATTTCATTGACCATCCTACAAATATCTTACGACGCGCTCCTCGACGAGCCCTGGGCTTGCGTCTGAAGCTTTGCTTGCATCACACTTATCAAATAGTTCATATTGTCCTGCTTTTTCTGTATCGTGTCCGATAGCGTCTCGAGGTTCGAGTGGAGAAACTCCACTTTCGCTTTGTAGTATTTTGTCGCTTCTGCGCGTGTCTGGAACTGATCAGCAG
>JBBPJY010001125.1:0-10014 GCA_038088975.1 Xerocomus cyaneibrunnescens
GACCCCCCCCCCTGAATATCTGACAATGGCGACCACGGGCCCGACCAGCGCGACGATGCGCGACAACGACGACGACGACGACCTCGCCGACTTTGCGATCGCCATCGACGGCACAGAGCCAGACGACATCGCACGTGACCTCGAGCACCTCGCACGCCTCCGCGCCAGCGTGCAAAACAACCTCCGCCTCCGTCCCATACGCTCCTTTTCCGCACTCCCAAAGCTCCCCTCCCCGCTCCCGCCCGCCGCATGGCCCCCCGACGTCCTCGCAGACCGTCTCGCAGCAACGAACCGCCCAGTTGTCGTCGACACGCGCCCCCTCGCCGCCTACAACGCTTCGCACTTGGTCGACAGCGTCAACATCGCCATCCCCTCCCTCATCCTCAAACGGTGTCGCAAGCCGGGCAGCGGCTTCCAGTCCCTTGCCGCACTCCGCCAGTTCATCACCTCCGACCACGACAAGCATCGCTGGGACGCCCTGCCGTCCTCCGCCTCCTGGGACGGTGACGTCGTCATCCTGCACGGCGACGAGACAGACGACTCTGACATCGACAATCTCCAGGTCACCGCGTGGGCTCTCCTCCCCGTCATATCATCCCTGCTTGGCAAGGATCGCGTACACTACCTCCGCGGCGGCATAGCAGCCGCCCAGTCTCATCCAGGTCTTCGGAGCTACCTTGTCACTCAGACACGCCATCCCCCAGACCCAAACGAGCCAGAACCCCCACTGAGGAGCGCAAAGACCAGCGGGCTCTTCCACCTTAACACCTCTACCCCAACCCAAACACATGTCGAAATCGATCAGCCCATGCCGTCACCCCTGCCGATCATGCCCACAGCATCCTCAGATCAATCAAACGACCCCAACGCTTCCCCACCACTCTCATTCCGTCGACCCGCACCCCCACGGCGTCCGAGCGCGCCAAATCTCACCCGCATCATCACAAACGGCGGCGGCGAACAACAGCTCTCTCTACCCCGTCTTCACATCCGCACTACCCCCACCCGCTCGGCCACCCTCCCCACCAGCCCTTCCCAATTCTCAAGGAGCCCCAATGGCAACACGCTCTACCTTCCCCCGCAGTCCCCTTCCCACCTCAATCTCCTACACTCCAATCACACGCCAACGCCGCCCGTCTCCTCCCCGCGCTGGACGAACAGCCCCGCAGAGCTTCTCCCACCTCCATCTCCCAGATTTACTCGTCCAACACCGCCCCGCACGCCAGACACGCCATTGCCGATGCCCCGTCCGCCACCGTCACCAAGCACCGCCCGACCAGACGACCTCCAGACGGCCACGACAGAATCCGAATTTCCGACGTTCACCGTGTCGATGATTCTCCCCAACTTCTTGTATCTCGGCCCAGAGCCGATTCTACCAGAGCACGTAGAGGAACTCAAGTCCCTTGGCATCAAGCGGATACTAAACATTGCAGCCGAATGCGACGACGATCATGGGCTCAACCTGAGAGTGAATTTCGAGCGGTATGTCAAGATCCCGATGAGGGACACTGTCGAAGAGGATCAAATCACGCGAGGGCTCAGGGAGGCGTGTGAGATACTAGGTATGCGTCTTTTTCTACGTTTTACACGCTCTATTGAAATCGTGCATCGATCGACCCGCTCCCCCCGTCGACGCGCTTCTTGTCGCAAAGACGAAGCTAGCCTGTTTGGCGCGAGCACTTACGTGCACTGCAAAGTGGGCAAGTCGCGCTCCGTCACTGCTGTGATGGCCTACCTCATCCACGCGAACCACTGGACGCTCTCACGCGCCTACGCCTTTGTCCTCGAGCGCCGCAAAGGCATCTCGCCCAATATTGGCTTCGTCTCGGAGCTCATGACGTTCGAGGAGCAGGAGCTCGGCGGCAAGTCGGTCGGCGTGGCTCCCGTCCACCCGGGGGCGGGCGACGGCGGCGACGCACAAACTAACTATGCATACGCGGCGCAGAGTCGGCGGCCGGGGCACGTTCGCGAGAGTTTGCCGCCCATGTTTACGGTGCAGGATCCGGACGAGGCAGGGGAGGTGGCCATGGGCCAGGACATGGAGATCAAGGACAGCGAGGGACGGTATCGACACATGCGCCGGGCGCCTGTGAATGAGAGTACGCTGCAGCCGATGCGGAGGGTGAGCAAGGCTGGACTCGAGAGCGGACAGAGCGCAAGCATGAGCGTGGTGTAGTGATACCCCATTTCACATTAGCATTTGTCTGTCATAGCCGCTGATAGCACAACGTCAAAAGGGGAGGTTTGCACCTCGTCCAATTCCGAGTAGGTATATACAATCAGTACATCTGCCCCTCCCAGGGAGTGAACAGTTGGAAATGGACATGAATCATCAGTGGGTAGATGAGCCTGTCAGTATGGGATAAACATGACGGAGGAGACTGTATCGTCCATTCACAGCTTGCCATAGACCACTTCGCCATCTATGACTGTCGCCTTGACCTTGGTCGCCGGGATCTCCGACACGGGCACGGTCATAATGTCCCGATCGAACACCACAAAGTCAGCCTTTTTGCCGATGGAGAGTGAACCGAGCGTGTCCTCTGCAAACGCGGCGTAGGCTGCGTCCAGCGTCATGCCCTTGAGTGCTTGTGCCCGCGTCAGACGCTCGGATGGATACCTAGCACGAAGAGGGAAAAAGGAATCATGAGTCAGTGAACGGATCGGCTGCGGTGCACGACGGGGCGCACCATCCTTGAGATCCGTGGGGCGAGTCTCCAGAAGGGGAGAGACGCGCTACGGCAGCGTAGAATCCCAACAAGGGGTTGATGCCTTCGACGGGAAAGTCGGAGCCGAGAGGCAGGATGCCTGTTTTGGACGTTCTTGGGGAGGTAGCGTTATACGTCAACATCAGCGTAGAGCGTGAAAGGGAACAAACGCACCGGGTCATCGTCTGATATGCATATGCACCTTTGATTCTTTCTGGGCCCTGGAATGGTTTTCTTTCAGAAACCTGGGAACCGTGACGGATGACACCGTTACCAGACATCGTTCTGCGTACCACATGTCTGTCGTTCTGTTATCATGATGAGCGTATCAGTCGTCGAGGCTAATAGTGTGATGTACTCACGCATGCGTAGGTTGGACGCTGAGTATCACTGCTTGTACGTGGGTTTCCAAATCGCCAGCAAGACAAAGGAAGACTCACCTTGCAGTCGTCCAGCTCGCCCAATGTCATCGAGAGTCATGATTTGCGCATGTTCGATGCGCGGTCGTCGTTTGGCTGCAGTGCCATCTTCCGAATGCGACAGGATATCTTCAAGGATGTCGAGTACGATATGGTTGGCGCGGTCGCCGATACAGTGGATGTTCTATGCTGGTTGGTTGGTTGGTTCTCGGGACCGCAAGTATAGGGGCACATACCACTTGCCAACCGTCCGCCCAGAATTGTTTCACCCAGGTTGACAGCGTTTCGGGATGCATGCGCATGAGTCCGGCAGTTGATGGGTTGTTCGAGTACTGTTCCGACTCAGAAGTCAGGTCTACGATCGAGTGCGATACGAACCGGTTCTAATAGAGCCGCCCCAAAGGAGCCCAGTGCACCTTGAATAGTGTCAGTCGCACAAGTCTGTAAGATGTTCGGCGGGGCACACCATCAGCGAAGAGTTTGATGCTGCGAAGATTGAGGCGCTCTGCGATCCCGTAGTCAACGAATTGAGTGATGTTTTTACCCCAATAGTTGTCGGATTCGATGTTGCCCATGAGGTAGAGCCGGAGCTAGGGGGAGTCCAGTACGCATGAGCGCAGACGAATATATGGGCACGTACAGGAAGTTTCCGAGCCGAGGCATACCTTGATCGGAATCAGACTACGTCAGTGTAAACAGCCAAGAACATACTCTTGAAGAAATTCAATCATATAGGGCAGTGTGGCAGCATCGTGGATAGAGGTCAAGCCCACTGCGTGTGCGTCCCCGACGACCCTGTCAAAGTACTCGTGCAACTGGCCCTTTGTTGGGGCTGGCTTTTGCACGATGGTCATTGCGTTGTCCACGAGAATGCCTAGATTCCATGAGTTGTGTTGGTTCTGAGAGTCGTGAAGGGTTTACCTGTAGGCTTGCCAGACGGATCGCGGACGATGAGCCCGCCCTCTACCTCACTCGGTAGGTCACCCATCAGTTGCAACACACGGTTGGATACCCACGCGGCATGACCGTCAATACGTTCTAGGTATATCCGCCGACCCCTAAGCAGGGATTCCGAGTCAAAGTCGTCCTGTGACGGTTCGATAAGGACAAGACCGAAAGACGAGAACGATACAGACAGCAGTGGGATACTGGGCGTCTGGCCACAGATTCTGGTCCCATCCCATGCCCATGACCCAGAGGGAAGGATCGGCTAGAATGTCGGGGTGCGACTTGACATGGTAAGCAACACGTTGCAACGCCTCTGTGTCCGGTGAGATGGGGTCATGGAGCACGAGAAGTGCGAAAGAGTACCTTGTCTGGACCTGGAGCCGGTGAGGTCGAGGGTCATCGCAGCGTTGTACAACACGTGTGCATGGGCGTCTATCCACGGTTGGCATCGCATTCATTGGTAACATTAAAAACCGTACCTGCCAGGCCCGGAACGACGATGCTGTCGTGTTCCACGAACGAAATGGGTAGCGAGGGCTGCCAGAAGTTGAGTGGCCATGGTACCTCCAAGTTGGCGAGCAAGTTCCAGTGATGGCGCGTGCGCCAACGCGCCTTGATGTCCACTGCGTCACTCTGTCAGCGAGCAGAGGAACGGGAATGGACGGACGCACCGAGGTCCCCGATGTCTGCAATGGTGGTGTTGCTCACGAGAATGCACTGGACATTGGGACGGGCGGCGTCAACCGTGTATATTTTTCTGCCTGGGGAACAGAGGGCATAGTCTTGTGATGGAGATGCACGGCTTACCGCCAGCACGGCCGCACAGGCGAGCAGGGAGGCGGCGAGGGGGCGCCATGGAGGGAAGCGGCGGTGCCCGTTGGCTGGCTGCTTCGAGTCGGTCATTTGTGTGAGAGTGCGCCTCTTCCGCTGCTGTGATGGAATCACCCACCGAACTGCTGCACCACCACAGGAAGACGCTACACTCGAAGCGCTCCTTTGGCAAGTATCCACACCCAATCGACTCGCCCACCTACGACGCGCAAGTCGCTTTGATTCTGTCTCCAACGCCCCAGCTCACCAAAGTCTAGCTCGGAAGAGGACAACGACCCGCTCACAGACGACGGCGGCTCGGCCGTCTCCCTCCCAGTCGCTCTACGCGCAAACCGTGCCACGAATGCCCCGCACGCCTCCAAGCTGCCGTCCCGCGCGAGACACCAGCTCGCCTCGAGCATGCTCTCCGACGACGGCACAGACTCGCAAACATACGACGGCGATGTCGAATCCAGCATGACCGCAGGCGCGGGTCAACACCAGGCGTCCAAAGCGTTCCTGTACCCCAAATTGCACCATGCCTCGTCGAACTCGACGCTGACGTCTCAGATCGAGGATAACGTGGCCTCGCCGTCGACTTCCAGACACACGACCCCGCCACCGACTCAACAGCTGTTGGTTCCGGAACCCGTCCATGTGTGCAATCCCGCTGCGTTCACCCCCGAAGACATACGGGCTTTCGTACAGAGGGCAATCGACGGAGAGCCGGGTAGGCGGTACCGCATCAATCCACCACCCACTGATAGACCGGTGCGCATATTCGCCGACGGTGAGCCAGCTCGCGCTTCTGCTCTCCATCTTGCGCTAAAATATCTATCAGGGGTGTATGATCTCTTCCACTTTGGGTGCGAATCCAACCCACTGGACTCGCGTTTGTTCCTGACTCTGTCACTAGCCACGCTCTGCAACTTCGACAAGCAAAGCTTTCTTTTCCAAACGTATATCTGCTCGCTGGCGTGAATACCGACGAAGATGTCATCGCGTACAAGGCGCGTTGCGTCATGACCCATGCGGAGCGGTCGGTCGTTCCAGAATGTTGTCCCTCGTATCACTCATGTCATCTAGATGTGAAGCCGTCCGGCATTGTCGCTGGGTAGACGAAGTCATCCCAGACTGCCCTTGGATCCTCGATGTCGCATTTCTCGACAAATGGAAGATCGACTATGTTGCACATGACGAGGAACCGTATGTCTCCGAAGGCCATGACGATGTCTATGCGTTCGTGAAGCAAAGGGGTTAGTCACTGTCTCTAGGGTGCCAACGATGATCGAGCTGAGACATGTCATATCTAGGCCAGTTTATCCCGACCCGTCGTACCCCGGGCGTCTCTACGTCTAACCTGTTGGAACGTATCATTTCAGGATATCGTCAACGGGATTTCGATAAGAAGCTGGAAAAGATGGGTCACGCAGAACTCAAGGCCGAGGGTTTGGATTTCGAGCATAGGAATAATATGGATTGAATTCTGGAGTCACTAGTGGTCGTCATTCTTACGAGCGAAGCAGCAGAGTATCTCTCAGATAGAGCAGAGATGTGTGTTGACAGACGACAGTACAGTACATTACAGCAATGGGGATAATTCATTCGACGTGCCTTACTCCAGCTTCACTTTTTTCTCTTCGGGTACCTCTTTCTTGATTGCCGTCTCAGCGGCTGACGGCAGGGGAATTGGGGTGGTGCTACGTTTGCGTTTCGCCAAAGATTCGGCCTGTTTTGATCTCTGCTTGGCGAACATGGCCATAATGCCATCTTTGCGGTCAGCAATGGGCTCGATGAATTTGGCAGACTCGGTGCCGACTTTGCCAATTTCCTTTGGAACTCGATAGCTAGTGTGCCATGAGCATTGGAGTGACCAACTCAAGTACGGGAGTGTACCATTGGAGCGGGGCCGTGGTGTCCTCCCAAGGATGAAGTAAACGAGCGAGATCAGAGGACCACGTCTGTGAGGAGATGTCTAACCATCGGTTGATCTCATCCGCGGAGGAGAGGATGACTGGTTGTCGGTCGTGTAACCAGCTCAGCGCTTTGCTTGCGTTGGTTGTGACGATCGCAAACGTGTACGTTGGCTGCGACTGACCTGGAAAGGAAGTCATGCTCCTAATACACAGCCAAAGTAGAGAGAATGGGATGCTTTTATCGACGACTTCGTCATACAGACCAGCCATGAGCATCACTTTGCCGTCGGGGTGCTTGGTGAAGTGCGGTTGCTTGTCCTTGCCTTTGGTCTGCCACTCGTAGTACCTGCGGCTGGCGTCCGCATCATCGCGGATGGTGAGAGACAGGGGGGATACGGTACCCTTGGCAGACGACAACGCAGCGGTGTGTGCCGCGAAATTTGTTCCACATGCCGATACCGTCGATGAGGTTTTCGGAGCGCGCGTTGATTGCTTGAGAGCCCTTGGAAGCTTGTTTGCCGTAGTGAATTCCCCAGCGCATGGTTTGCAGGATGAGACTTGAAGTAGAGGCGGAGTCCTTGGAATCCTCCAACTCGGCATGAGTCGAGGGACCTGCACTGGGGTGTTGTCTGATGACTGGGGCATTGGTATTTGGAGCTATGTTGTAACGAGGCTATGTCGTAGATCTGGCGTGAGGCCATGGAAGGGGAATAAATAAGGAGACGAACCACGAAATCGTTCTCGCCGATCCATTCCTCTATGGCGAGGTGAGGGTAGCCGGGGAGCCCGCGAATCTGAGCACGCTGCACACCGCCTATAATGAAAAACAGTCCAAACTAACTGGGTTTGTTCTAATTCACCTGAAGGCCGAGTGCATATCTTCCACACATGTTTCGAGTATCAGAAAAGGTTCATGGGAGCAACCATATTTCAGGCGAGCACAGCATTCGACCAAGTCGTCCTGCACAGTCGAGATTGCACTTAGCATCTACCGGTGAAACATTCACATAAACTATAGCCGTCTTCGGAATCAAGAAGCGCAGATATGCAAATCAGGAAACCGACAAGAGGGAACAGATACAGGCCGAGGATCTGTCAATCTGTATAGCTGGTAAGTCACGTACCTACCTACACCGAGCATCCTGGCCGATGAGCAAGAGGAAAATCGTGATGCCGAACAGTCCGTCGTGGCGCTCGAACACCGGTTGCCTTCGATTTGTCAAATGTGTGCAATAGTTCTAATCGCGCTGCTGTTTGCAGTCTACAACGAGGTGTGATTCTGCATTTTGTTCATATCAGTTAGAAAAGGATGCCGCCAGACCCGCTGAATGAGGATTGAGCACGCTGCACAACTAGGGCCAGGGCTTATGGGGACGTGGGACATTGGTACAAGGCTTCTCAGCGGACGAACTCATCCCGTTCTCTCATGCCATGATGGGATGAAATGAACGGGGAAGCTGAACGTCGAACTCGCAGTCAGCATTACCAAGTTCACTCTTGATCCTCTTGCAAGAGCTCGACCAGACCGGAGATGGATACAGGTTCATCAGGAACAGTACTCTATAAATCTTTGAGATCGTGTACCGCTTGCTGTCTATATGCCCAGACTTTCGTATATCTGTCACTCTTCGAAGTGATCAGCCCAACCGGTCTTATCTCTATACCCACCAGCACTGCCGAGCTTTGTCTTGTTGCGTGACTTGCGACCACCCAACTCCTTGTACATTTCTCGCATTTCGACCTTCCCTGGGCGAGTTTGCTCTTCTATTCTCCATCTCTCTTCGTTGACTTCTCTTGGTGTCTGGTATCCTGAGCGAGAAGGCGAAGACTGCTCTAATGGGGTCGAAGGCGCTGACTTGTTTGCACTCGTCGATAGATACGTCAATCGCTAGAACAGGGTCAGAAAACGCATTTGTAATATTCAGGAGACAAACCCAATTCTGTTTCGACTCCCTTCTCGTCCACTTGCCCGTCGGAAAGCTGTCATCGTGGAAATACTCTTTGCGATAATGTTGAAACCATACTGGATGGATGTCAGCACCCGCCGCACAGACACAGAGAATCACCCACTGTAATTGAGTGTCTGACTCTTGTTCCATTTACGCGAGACTCTCGAACATGACGCGAGGTCTGAGATCGAGAGCCACCGGAATATACATTGCGATATTTGAGTGGAAAAGGCCTTCAAGGGATCTGATAAGAGCGGCTTTGATGCCAAAACAGGAGTTGGCGCATTTCGTGGATTTGCTCGCCGAGTGGGCGAGACTGGTCTCGAACTGGGTCGTGATGGTGCACGAGACCGAGCAGGTGTCACAGGAGTGGATATCTTGCGCAATAATGAGAGGAGCACGTCGGATAGCAATCATGACAGACACGCACGACGTATATAAGCTCTTCATCGGAATCCTCATCGGAATGACGGGTGGATATGACCTGCCTGCGCTCTATTGCGAGTTCCGTAAGAGTCAATGACCTGAGGACGTCCTGACGGAGGCTCATCGTAGTTGTGAATCAAGACGAATGGCCTAGCAAATCCACCCAATCCGGCCATGAGGGGACAAGCAGGAATATCTTCCTTTTTTGATAGCTGACAAATGTGATGTCACAGTTGCCAGCATGTGGATAGCAAATGCCATGATGATACTATCATTGCTTCCCAAATGCACAATGAGCTGTGCTCGTGTTTGGGCCAAAGGCCCAGAAGTGAGGCATTGTTTTATAGTAGATTTCACATCAATAAATATATAGCTATCCAACATTATACCTATATCTACATGTACATATGTGTTGCAATACCCTTCTGTTTTTCAACCTCTTTACTGTTATTTTGATTACTCTTGTTCCTATATTTCCTTTTCTTAACCATAGGCCACTCCTTTGCTGCCTACTCCATCATGATTATTATAAAACATTTTTATCTCCCTTTAAATCTTGTCAAAATTCTCTTTTTCTCACTAGCCACTTATTAAATTTAATCTCATTGCTTTAACATTCCTCCCTTTTTTGGTAACTAATTGATCCTGATTTCATTTCCTTGATTTCTGTGTCTTTCTTTTACAATAGAGTTTTTTTTCTTGCACTTGGTCTATGTGCAGCCACCCCCTTAACATGTCAGTAGCTCATTATCCTTTGTACAGTAAGCAACAAAACTGTTGCAATGTTTGTAACTTTTTGATTGTTCAGTCAATAACTGGAGAACCATTGATGCTA
>JBBPJY010001126.1:0-10009 GCA_038088975.1 Xerocomus cyaneibrunnescens
AACATAACTTGATGTTCTCTCCATTTGACCTCAGCCCTCTAAGTTGCTGTGTGACTACTCTGACCACCCTCCAACCTCTGACCCTCTGTCTGTAAATTTGGGACACTGAATCCCTTGCAAGGGTGCACCACATAAGGTGAAGCCAAAGTCCCATCAGACCCCCTCACAACTCTGCTTTTTCAGAGTTCCTCAGAGTTCATCTGACCATAGTTTAACAGTATATTTGAACTCCCTCTTGCAATGGATTTCCTATGACCACCCACATTACTCAATTGTGCATCAGAGCAATCACTAATGCTCTAGCCTTCTCCTGTTTCAACCCCTTAAACACCTTCAGCAGTAATCACCAAGGTCCTGATGTCATCAACCAGTTCCACAGTTTCTCCATCCAGAGAAACAACTCCACATCCCAAGTGCATGCCTGCCTAGACTTTCCTATCCTCAGAGCATGCATTGAGGAACTGACAGACAACAGCAATGAACTCTCTGCTGATATCTTGTCCTTTCACACCCCAAGCAATCATTGCAACCCCAGAAATCTTGATGAGCCTGGCAGTGACCCTCCTGACAACCCCAACATCTCAAAAGATGACTTCTTTCCAGAAGATGATGAAGAAGAGCACATTTCTTGAGAAATGCTTGCCAACCTGGCCAGTGCTATCCAGGTACTCACCTGCTTGTCAAAGAAGTCCCCCAAACCCTTACAGCAGACCAAAGTCCAAGAACTGGACCAGTTTGACAGAACAGACCCCCACAAACTCTGGGACTTTCTCATCCAATGCAAGTTGAACTTCGAAGAGTGCCTCAAGGCCTTCACCTCCAACTGTGCAAAGGTCACATTTGCCCAGTTGTACATCAAGGATATGGCACTGGAATGGTTTGAACCAGACCTCCTCCAGGTGCAAGACCTGGACCTTTTTCCTGACTAGATGGGCAGCTACAAGGAGTTTGTTCTGGAGTTACATACAAACTTCAGACTGCATAATCCAGTCAGAGATGCAGTGCACCAACTCAATCACCTGACAATGAAGAATGGTCAAAGAATCAACAAATATGTTGTCAAATTCAATAGGATTGCAACCCAAGTCTGAGGATATGGAGATGATGCACTCTGGCAACACTTCTACAATGGACTTTCAGATCACATCAAAGATGAAATCTCAAGGAGTGGCAAGCCCTCCATACTCTCCGAACTCTGCCAACTCATCCAAGGCATCAATGCCTGCTACTGGAACATAGGTTGGAGGTTGGCCACCAGGCAAAGCCCTCCAGCAGCACTCCAAAGGCATATGACAAATCCTCTGACTCTGCCACCAGCTCCTCTGGCTTTCACAAGGAGTCTAAAGGGAAGTCTGCTGGTACTTCCACCACCTTTGGAGCATCCACCTCACAGCAGGACTTGTCATTCAAGCTTGGAAAGGACAGTAAGCTCACAGTGGCTGAGTGTAAACACTGCTTTGACAACAACCTCTGCATGTTCTACAGTCAAGCAGGGCATTAGGCCAAGGAGTGCGCAAAGTCCACTTTGCATGCAGCCAAGGGCTGCTCTGCCAAAGCAGACACTCTGGAAGCCAAACTGGAGGCCTCATTCAAGGCAAAAAATAGGCCAATGCCTCTGTGACTCTGCATGGAATGAAGGTTGCATTGACTCTGCCCATACACCCTAGGAGATCCAATGTAACACATCTGCTCTCTCAGACCCCTGATCCTTCATGCCCTTCATTTTCCTAGTCTCATATGATATTCCATCTTTTCCTGCATTGATAGACTCCAGCATTTCCAACTGTTTTATAGATACACAATTTGTTAATAATAATGGACTTTCAACCTATTCTGCCCCTCCACTCACTCTCTGATTATTCAATGGAACTTTGAACTCCATGATCACTCAAGCTCTGGACCTCTCAGTCCATTTTCCCTCTGGTAATATCACTCTGATCACATTCTACATCACTCTGCTAGGAGGCTCCTGCTCACTTGTTCTAGGACACAACTGGCTCATCCACCACAATCTGTTGATTGACTGGGTATTAAGCAGTATCTCATTCCAAACACCTGAGCAGCCCAGTCCAGCACCTCCAAGCAGAACTCTGCAGCCTCTGAAACCTGTTCTTCCAGCTGACTTCATCTCCTCCAATTCACTGCATTTCTTCAACCACAAGGCACTCCCCATTGCACTCATCAGTGCCCCTGCCTTTACACTTGCCTGTCACCTCCAGGGCTTTGTGCAGTTTTCACTGTCACTCCACCCACAGGAGAGCAATCTCTGTTCTGCCTCTGTTAAACCTAACCTAGTCAATCTCTCCAGCATTCCCCTGGAATATCACAATTTTGCAAACATATTCAGCAAGAGTAAAGCCTACCAGCTTGCTCTGCACTGCAATTTCAATCTGAAAATCAACTTGGAAGAAGGGGCTTTCCCTCTGATAGGCACCACCTACTCCCTTTCTGCCTCTGAGCTTGAGGCCCTCCAAACATTCCTCAACAAACACCTAGCCATGGGCTTTATCTGCCCTTCCTCCTCTGCTTATGCTGCCTCCATACTTTTTGTCCACAACAAGGATGGTTCACTCCACCTTTGTGTAGACTTCCACAAACTCAACAAGATCATAAAGAATAACTGCTACCCACTTCCCTGTATCTCTGACCTCCTAGACATTCCAAGCCATGCCAAGATTTACACCAAGCTCAATCTCCAGCATGCATACCACCTGGTCTGCATTGCTGCTGAAGATGAGTGGAAGACATCATTCTGGATGTGCTACAGATCCTATGAATGGTTTGTCATGCCATTCAGTCTCATCAACACCCCTGTGGTATTCCAGCAGTTTGTAAATTCTATCTTCACAGATCTTCTCAACATGTCAGTGATCATCTACCTTGATGATATCCTCATCTTCTTCAAAGACCATGCAAAGCACAAAGAGCACATCCAGGAGGTACTCTGGCAACTCCAAAAACATAGACTTTATGCCAAGCCTGAGAAGTGCAAATTTCACACTGACTCCACAGAATACCTTGGATACTGACTCTTCCCCACTGAACTTTTTATGTCCCCTGAAAAGGTAAAGGCAATTGTCAATTGGCCTGAACCTCAGAAAGTCCATGACATCCAATCCTTCCTTGGTATCACTAACTTCTACTGGTGTTTCATCACTGGTTACTCCAGACTTGTCATTCTGCTCACCCACCTTACTCACAAAGGCATTCTGTGTAACTTCAATGATTCCTGCTGCTCTGCCTTTCAGCATCTCAAGGATGCTTTTACCTTCACTTTCATCCTTATCCACTGGGTTCCTGATGCCCCACTAATCATCAAGACAGACACCTCCAACTATGCCATTGCCAGTATCCTTTCCATCTGGTGTCCAGATGATGACATCTGTCCCATTGCCTTCTACTCCTGTATCCTCTCTGCTCTGGAACTCAATGATGACACTCATAAAAAGAAACTGCTCACTATTTTTGAGTCCTTCTGGACTTGGCAGCATTACCTTAAGGGCTCTGGAACTTCAATCAATATAGTCACTGACCATAAGAACCTGGAATATTTTGCTACCATGTCATATTCCAGACTCACAAGTCCATCTCCAGTCCTTCCAGACCAACTCTGCTATGACCTCCAGTCTGTTTCCTGTTTCTCTCCTAGATACACTACTTGGACTCTGACCTTTAGTAAACCATTATGACTCTCTCCTTCTTCTAACTCTGTTACTCATCTTACCTTTCATTCTCTGCTTACTCAGAACTCTGTTATCAATCAGCACAGCTCTGAGGCTGTGCTCCGGTATTACTCAGCTTTTGACATTCTGGTACATATCTCATTTTGACTCTGGACTTAGTAATCTGATTTTTCCTCCATATATAAACTCCATAGATTTCCACCTTGTATTCCCTTAGTTTGAATATCAACATAACTTGATGTTCTCTCCATTTGACCTCAGCCCTCTAAGTTGCTGTGTGACTACTCTGACCACCCTCCAATCTCTGACCCTCCATCCACAAATTTGGAACACCAAATTCCTTGCAAGAGTGCACTACATAAGGTGAAGCCAAAGTTCCATCTGACCCCCTCACAACTCTGCCTCTTTGGAGTTCCTTGGAGTTTGTCCAACAAAGTTTAACAGCATATTCAAACTCTCTCTTGCAATGGATTCCCTATGACTACCCACATCACTCAATCACATACCAGAGCAATCACCAATGCTCCAACCTCCCCCCATTACAACCCTCTCAATACCTTCAGCAGTAATTGCTGAGGTCCCAATGTTGTCAATCAGTTCCACAGTTTCTCCACCTGAAGAAACAGCTCTGCATTCCAAGTGTATGCCTGCCCAGACTCACCGACCCCTGGAGCACACATTGAGAAACTGACAGACAATGGTGATAAACCCTCCACCAACATCTCATCCTCATTTCACACCCCTGGCCATCATGGCAACCCTGGAAATCTGGGTGAGCCTGGCAGTGACCCCCTCAATGACCCTGACATCCCAGAAAATGACGAAAAAGAGCACATTCCACAAGATATGTTTGCCAACTTGGTCAGTGCTATCTGTGTACCCACCTGCTCATCAAAGAAGTCCTCTAAGCCCTTGCAATGAACCAAAGTCCAAGAACCAAACCAGTTTGACAGAACAGACCTCTGCAAACTCCAGGTTTTCCTTGTCCAATGTGAGTTGAACTTCCAAGATTGCCCCGAGGCCTTTGCCTCCGACCATAACAAGGTCACCTTCACCCAGTTGTACCTCAATGGTATGGCACTGGAGTGGTTCAAACCAGACCTCCTCCAGGTGAAAGACCCAGACCTCTGCCCCAACTAGATAAACAGCTACAAGGAGTTCATACTAGAGTTACAGACAAACTTCAGCCCACATGATCCAGTTGGAGATGCAGAGCACCAACTTGACCATCTGACAATGAAGGATGGTCAAAGAATAAACAAATATGTCATCAAATTCAACAGGATCACAACCCAAGTCTGAGAATATGGAGAAGGTGCACTCCAGCACCACTTCTACAACAGACTTCTGGATCACATCAAAGACGAAATCTTGTGGGTTGGCAAACCCCCCATACTCTATGAACTCTGCCAACTTGCCCAAGGCATTGACACCCACTACTGGGAATGCAAGTCAGATATTAGCTGTCAGGCGAAGCCTTCTGGAAACTTCTCCAAGGTGTCCAATAAACTCTCCAACTCTGCCACCAGCTCCTCAGACTCCTTTAAAGAGTCCAAAGGGAAGTCTGCCAGTACTTTTACCACCTCCAGAGCATCCACCTCCTCCCAGCTGGACTTATTATCCAAGCTTGGAAAGGATGAAAAGCTCACAGCAGCCAAGCATAAGTGCTGCTTTGATAATAATTTGTGCATGTTCTGTGGACAAGCAGGACACAAGGCAAAGGAATGCACAAAGTCCACTTTGCATGCCACTAAGGGCCACACAGTTAAGTCCAACACTCTGGAAGCAAAACCAGAGGCCTCCTCTGAGGCAAAAAAATAGGCCATGACCTCTGTGACTCCACATGGTACAAAGGTTGCATTGACTCTGCCCATGCACCCCAGGAGATCTGACTCAACGTGTCCACTCTCTCAGACCCCCAATCCCTCATGCCTTCTGTCTCTTTAGTCTCATATGATATCCCATCTTTCTCCACATTGATAAACTCCAGCTCCTCTGACTGTTTTATAAATACAGCATTTGTCAATAATAATGGACTTTCAACTTACTCCATCCCTCCACTCTCTCTCTGCCTGTTTAACAGAACCTTGAACATTATGATAACTCAAGCTCTGGACCTCTCAGTCTGCTTCCCCTCCAGTGATATCACTCTGACAACATTCTATGTCACCCCACTAGATGGCTCCTGCTCACTTGATCTAGGACACAACTGGCTCACCTGCCACAATCCATTGATTGACTGGATATCAAGCAGTATCTCATTTTGAACATCCAAGCAGCCCAGTCCAGCACTTCTGAGCTTGACTCCACACCCTCTGGAACCCATTCCTCTAGCTGACTCCACCTTCTCCAATTTACTGCATTTCTCCAACTGCAAGGTGCTCCCATTGTGCTCATCAGTGCACCTTCCTTTGCACTTGCCTGTCACCTCCAGGGCTCTGTGCAGTTTTCACTGTCACTCTGCCCCTGGAACAGCAATCTCCACTCTGCCTTGATCAAACCCAACCCGGTCAATCTCTCTGGTGTTCCCCTGGAATATCATGACTTTGCAGACGTAATCAGCAAGAGCAAAGCCTTCCAGCTTGCTCTGCACCATGATTTTGATCTGAAGATTGACTTGGATGAAGGAGCTTCTCCTCCAATAGGCACCACCTACTCCTTGTCTGCCTCCAAGCTTGAGGTCCTTCGTACATTCCTCAACAAACACCTCACCATGGGCTTTATCCACACTTCCTCCTTCACTCACACTGCCCCCATACTCATTGTCCACAGGAAGGACAGTTCACTCCACCTTTGCATAGACTTCTGCAAACTCAACAAGATCATGAAGAAAGACCACTACCCACTTCCCTGCATCTCCAATCTCCTAGACACCCCAAGCCATGCCAAGATATACACAAAACTCAATCTCCAGCATGTGTACCATCTGGTCTGCATCACTGCTGGAAATGAGTGGAAGACATCATTCTGAACATGCTATGGCTTCTACAAGTGGCTTGTCGTGCCATTCAGTCTCACCAATGCCCCTGCAGCATTTCAGCAGTTTGTTAATTCTATCTTCACAGATCTCCTTGATGTCTTGGTAATTGTCTACCTTGACAATATCCTCATCTTTTCCAAAGACTGTGCAAAGCACAAAGAGCACATCTGGGAGGTACTCCAGCAACTTTAAAAACATGAACTTTATGCCAAGCCCAAGAAGTGTGAATTCCATACTGACTCCACAGAATACCTCAGATATCAACTCTCCCTCACTGGACTCTTCATGTCCCCTGAGAAGATAAAGGCCATCATCAATTGGCCTAAACCTTGGAAAGTTCAAGATATTCAGTCTTTCCTTGTTTTCACTAACTTCTACTGGCATTTCATCACTGGATACTCCAGACTTGTCATTCTGCTCACCTGCCTCACTCACAAAGGCATTCTGTGGAATTTCAATGATTTCTGTTGCTCTGCCTTCAAGTGCCTCAAGGACACTTTTACCTCTGCTCCAATCCTCATCTACTGGGTCCCTGATGTCCCACTAATTGTTGAGACAGATGCCTCCAATTATGCCATTGCCAGCATTCTCTCCATCTGGTGCTTGGATGATGACATTCACCCCATCGCATTCTTCTCCCACACCCTTTCCTCTCCAGAACTCAATTATGACACCCACAACAAGGAACTGCTCACCATCTTCAAGTCCTTCTGAATTTGGCAGCACTACCTTGAGGGCTTTGGAACTCCAATAAACATAGTAACTGACCATAAAAACCTAGAATACTTCACCACTATGAAACTCCTCACCTGGCATCAAGCCTGGTGGTCAGAGTTCCTTTCCCAGTTCAACATGGTCATTCATTTCCACCCCAGATGCTTAGGGGCAAAACCCAATTTTCTTACTAGACACTGGGATGTCTATCCCAAAGAGGAGGATAGGGACTACACTTGCATCAACCCTGAGAATCTCCACCCCATTTTCACCCAAGAGCAACTCACATCATCTCTTAGTGCAGTGATACTCACAACTCTGGTTCTCCAGGCCAGTACACTGTTCAATATCAAGTTCCTCCACAATGACATCCTATCCACTCTTTCCTCCAACCCTTTCACAGCCATTCACATGTCCAACCCTGAACCCTCCAATTCCCACTGGACCATAGACTTCAAAGGCTTCTTATACCTAGATAATTGTATCTTCATTCCTGACACAGATAATCTCTGCCTCTGAGTTCTCCAGTACAAGCATGACCATCTGCTCTCTGGTCACTTCAGACAAAATCAGACATTGGAACTCATCCGCCACAAATACACCTGGCTGGGCATCCAGACATTCATCAAGGAGTATGTTTTCTCCTGCACAGCCTGTGCCCATGCCAAGGTCCCCTGACACAAGCCCTATGGGCTCCTGAAATAACTCCTGATCCCCAAGAAGCCATGGAATTCAATCTCCATGGACTTCATTGAGCAGCTTTCTCCATCCTCCAGACACATTGCCATCCTAGTCATTGTGGCCAGACTGTCCAAGCAATGCATCTTCATTCCGACAGATGACAAGGTAACATCCCTAGAGTTAGCTAAACTCTTCCTCCTCCACATCTTTTCCAAACATGGAGTCCCCTTGCACATCACCTCCAATCAAGGCTTGGAGTTCATCTCCCACTTCTTCTGCTCCCTTGAAAAAGTGCTTGACATCTGGCTCCACTTCACCTCTGGCTACCACCCAGAGGGTGATGGTCAAACTGAGTGAATGAATCAAACCCTGGAACAGTACCTTTGGATTTATTGTAACTACCAACAGGACAACTGGTCTGAACTCCTGCCCCTCATGGAGTTCACATACAACAATGCTCTAAATGCTACAACAGGTGTTTCCCCATTCTTCACTAACAAAGGCTACCATCCAAACATATCTGTCCACCCTGAGTGTGATCTCACCTCTGCCCAAGCCCACAAATACTCTGTCAACCTGTACTCCTTCCTCCATGAAGAGATCTCCATTGCCCAGCAAAGATATCAAGGACCTGCAGACACCAAGCAAACTCCAGCACCAGACTTCAAGGTTGGTGACCAAGTTTTCATCAAGGCAAAGTACTTCCACTCCACCCAACCATCCAAGAAACTCTCCAAGAAGAACTTGGGTCCTTATAAGATCATTGCACAGGCAGGTTCTCTTTCTTTCACCCTCTAGCTTGCAGAAAACATGAAGTCCATACATCTGGTCTTTCATGTCTTCCAGCTGGAATCCACCACTCCAAACACAATTCTGAACCATGTTCAGCCACCCCTGCCTCCAGTCAAGGTGGATGGCAAACCAGAATATGAAATCTTCAAGATCTTAGATTTCAAGATCAACTGAAGATGAAGAAACTGCAAGCTCCTGTATCTAGTTCACTGGTCAGGATATAAAGGAATCAATGAAGAGACTTCATGGCTACTCACAACAGAGTTGGGCCACACATTGGAACTCATATCAGATTTTCACCTCTGGTATCTGGAGAAACCTGGACCTTGCTCATAATTTAGTGAAAGATTGCAATTTCAAGAAGAAAAACACAAACAAATCTACCCTACAATTTCCCTCCAATATCCTCCAGCTCCTCTGCTCTGGTATTCTTGCCCCCCTCCACTTCTTTATCCTCCTCCTCTTTCCCCTCTGCATTCTCATCATCATCCTCTGACCACTCCTCTCTGCTCTTCTCCCCTTTGTCCTCCACATACACCTCCACCACCTTCAACTCCACCAACTGCTCCACCAGGAAGGTGAGGCAGTCAAGCCACCCCTTTACTGCTTCCTGGTGGCTCCAGATCTCCCCTGCAATAATCCAGGTGCACTGCAACAACTTCAACCCCTTCTCCAACCCATCTTTCTCAGACCTTGCCTTCTTCTGACTCAGCCCTGGTTCTTCTTCATCCTATTGCTTCCTTTTCCACCACTCCATCTTTTCCTCCCCAGGCTGCTTGCACTTAGCCTCTACTGCCTGACACTCCATGCATAAGGTGGATTTACCAGGGCCTAGGATGCAGTCAAGGCCCCACCTCTCACACCTCTGGCACTCTGATGGCTCCTTCATGCTCCCCTTTTCCTTACTAGAGCCCTGCTCCTTTGTGACCTGCTCCACCTGCATTTTGTCAGCTGCACCCACTTGTGAGTAAAGGTGACTCACTCTGGCAGCTGCCTCAGTCTCTACCCTGTGCCTTGTGGCCTCCTCCTCAGCCCTCCTGGCCTCCTCCACACATCTCCACTCCTCTGCCTCCTTCCATGCCTTCACTTGATGCCTCTGCTCCACCACCTTTGTATTCCAAAGATCATTGTCATCATTAGCATTCTCCACCAAATGCAC
>JBBPJY010001127.1:0-10007 GCA_038088975.1 Xerocomus cyaneibrunnescens
ATCCGCAGATCAGGTGCAGGAACGACATCGTTTCTTCCACCAGGTGGTACAGCTGCTACACATCCAGCGATGGCAATCCAAGCATTTCCCCACACCATTTCTGGCGGTCGAGCAGCACTCGTTGCACATGTTCTCCCCGCATTCCAGGCATTTTTCAACAGTGCTGACAGACTGCAGAGACTCGTCCAGCACGTCCTCCCCCCTGACGTTTCCCTTCTCTCGGGCTAGACACCCCAAACAAAAACTACCCCGGCAGCAGATCTCACAAAAGTGAGAGTATCGACACCCATTTTCTTTCGTGCAATATTCTCCTCCGCATCGAGGACACGAGATTAAGACGGGATGGTGTGGAAGATCGACCATACAGCAGATGTCACATATCCAGACGGAGCCGCAAGCGCAACGCCGTCCCTTGTGTGCAGCGATGCACTCGGGGCAATGGGCACCTGGACACAAAAAGGACCACTGCACACTTGCCATGCATTTGCATGGCCAGAGTCAATGCATGACCGACATGGGCCAGACATCTGTGGGTGGGACCGCCTATTAAGATGCAGCGTGTGGTACATCTCGACCAGTTCGCTCGAGCCTGGTGGTGGAACGACGATGGCCCCTGGACACCAGTCTACGTCCTCCTTGCAGCACCAGGACCCGCACGTCGGGCAGCGCATAAAGCAAGAGCTCATACCTCCTTCCTTCGACTCTAGGCACGTGCGACATGCCATGGACCAGTGCTCATCGCAATGTACGCAATCGAAAATTCCCCAGCCTGGGCAATGTTGATTTGAGCATGCAACAGCGGCATCGCATTCCCAGCAGCTTCGCAGACTGGAGAGGCAAAACGGGCAGACGAACAGGCTCACCCGGCTGAAAGGACTCGAGTCATTGATGACGTCGCGCGCAATCAGCCGGTCGCTGTACTCCTAGATTACGAACTGTGAGTAGGTGGCGTGATGTAGGCATCAAAAAATCGGTGACCCACTCGGACTCTTGATAACACCCGGTTGGCATATTCCTTGAGTTCGGCCACGACAACTCGACCGGAGAGTGCGTTTGGATCATCAAATTGGATGTCGTCTATATCGATTCGGCACTCGGTCCAAGATGAGATAGTGACCGAAAGAAAAAATTCTGGAGACTTTGGGTAGATCGTTGGTGTGTTGGAAGCAAAAACGTCGGCCCTCGGGGTCGATCTCAGTTTCGCCGTCTAAGCCAAGGTACGTCTCGCCGAGCAATGCATTAAGTTTTTCAAATAGCTTGCACCGTGATTGTTCCAATGCGTCAACATGGGTGATGGGAGGAGTCCTATCCATCTGAGTCTGAGTCTGAGTGGACCCATTGTAAGCCGATCACAGCATTCCCGATCGGCCCCAGGCTCCACGCAACCAGCATTCGACATGGCTCTGGCAGTATATATAGGGCCATTGAATAACACCAACTGTATCTATCTTGTGTTCTCTCCCAATAGACTGCTCGTTCACGCTCAGCTCCGTCCGTCTCAGTGTTTCCGCCTCACGGCGGTCTTTTACCCATATCGTTTCAAGCGACGACTCACCACATATCAAACTGACTACCATGTATTCTCGATAGTAACATACCCTTCGTCGGTCATCAAGATCTCCAAGACAGGATAGCCAACCGAACACTATGTTCATGCAAGTACGCATGCACCCTATGTAGCACACTACCCGGGATCGAATTATCGCAAGGAAAGTGAAAAAAAAAGGGAACAATAAAATGAACAGGAGAAGCACAGCCAATGTATGGACGATATACATCGATCCTCTTTTTGGTCGAAGGGACGAATACGAGGATAAAGACCGTTTTCTGGAGCGTATAGAGCACATGGTAAATCACATGTCGGGTTGCAGAGGCATCACCTGGCCTCCCTTGGCAGCCGTAGGTGAGAAGGTGTGCCAGCGATCGTTGAAACGAACATCCAGTGGCCGGCCACCGTACATGTATTGCTGGAACTTGGCTATTGTAAAAGGAGTTAGGGATACCCTCTAAATAAAAGCCGAAACGTACCGATGGCGGTCTCTGCTTCTGATACTTGAGCAAACTGAACGACACCACACCCCTTAGATCTCGTCCCGTCGAATAGAATCTCTGCAAGTTCGACCTGTCCTGTGGTCTCAAACAGCTCTACCAGATCCTCGTTGGCTGTCGACCAGGGTAGCTTAGATACAAATTAGATTCATACCCACGCCTACTCGCTAGTGATGGACTCACGTTGCGAACCATGATTTGCTGGCTTGGCTCAGGTTCGATGTAGCCATAACCTCCGCCATAACTTCCACCATAGCCATCCATACGAAGACCACCGTGGCCACCAGATTGGTCGGGTCCTGGGTAGTCCGCATAGATATCTTGACTCGAGAAGTCGCGGCCAGGCCCTGATGCATATCCACCTCTGAAGCCACCACCACGGAAGCCACCACGCAAACCACCACGTAAACCACGACCACCGCCAAAGCCACGCAGCCCACCACGGAAAGCACCTGGGCCAGAAAGGCCGGCATAACGGTCCTGAGAAGCACGTATGATAAGCAGAGAATCAGGAATATATCGACGTTCATTTACCTCGCGAACTTCAAGGGTACGACCATACCAATCGAAGCCGTTATACATGCCTATAGCATTTTCAGGTCATCGACCGAAAACATAAGACGAACCAACGCACTTATGGCTTGCTGTGCATCCTTTTGTGTCTCAAAGACGACCGTGCCAGAGCCCTTGGGACGACCATCGGCACCAATATTGATGTCAGCCCGAATGATATTTCCAGCTGCTCGGAATAAATCTTTCAAGTCCTGCCAACCTGCTTGGTAGGGCAACTAGGTGCGACGTAAGCAGATATCGGAGTTGGAAAAAGTCAAACTAACATTGCCAACATAGAGCTGATTCCCTGGATTTTGATGGGTGCCAAAATAATTGTGATGAGGAGGACGTGGAGGTGGCTGCGCATTGAGCCCTTGCCCAGCCATCGCCATACCGATTTTTCCCGGAACGGGGGTGGCACCGAATCGTGACTCGTTTTCTCGGTCCTAAGTTGTCCGTGGGTTAACTAAAAGTTTACGTGAGCTGACAACTTACTTCACGGATGAATACCGGACGACCCAGGAGGGGTACTTCCGAGAGCTCGCGGATAGCTCTTTGGGCATCCTCAGGCGATGCGAACTCAACAATACTACAGTGCAGGTAAGTATGAGGTCAATAACACAAATAAGAGAACATACCCGCATCCTTTGGAAACTCCTGTGGGTGTGACCAACACTTCGGCGAAGAGGACCTCCCCAGCTATTTAACCCCAAAAGAAAACTCCCATCAATATCCTCTCAGTCATTCCAGCCATCCAACAACGGCGAAACCAGGAAGAAAAACAAACGGCCACTACCGGCACGACCACACCTCCACTCTCCCTCATCAGCTCAGACTCGCACAAAAGCAACCCCTGCCTTTTTCCAAAACGAGCGAGCTTCAGCAGAACGGATTTGCGCGAGCGGCAACCAAGGCCATCCCCCCTCTTCCCACACGAAGAAAAAATATCTAATCTGAGATTCCCCCACCCACCTCCCCTCATAAATTCCATGAGATCGCGGTACTTGACATCGTAACTGAGATTGCCAACATAAACTCGATTTTCTCTCTTGCTGATCTTTGCAAATTCAACTGCTTCTTCGTGGTCAGCGTTCATGGGCCCACCGAGGGAACGGGCGAATGGGTCAGCGGGCTTGCGGTCACGGCTACGCGAGCGCGTGCGTGATGGACTTCGCGAGCGGGTACGTGACCGCGAGCGACGGGTGTGCCTACGGTCGCGCGGCGAGGTGGAGCGCCTGCGGGGGGACCTAGAGCGGGTGCGACTGCGGGAGCGCTTGCGGCGCTAAAAACCGGATAAATGTATGGATACCACATGCTTTTCAGAGTGAGTCACAAAAGCTGACCTCGCCGTTACGCCTCTCTTCCGGCTCCCAGTGGTCAGTACGCCTACTGCGACCTAGCGAAGCAAGAACGGTGAACTGTGAACTACTTGAAAAAAATGAGGGTAAACGTACCCGAGTCCCTTGCCCGGTCCCTGTCTCTGTCGCGGTCACGGTCCCTATCGCGATCCCTGCGATCACGGTCACGGTCGCGGTCACGGTCTCTTTCGCGGTCTCTGTCTCTGTCGCGGTCGTAGTCACGGTCTTCCTTGGCCTTCATATCGACGTCCATTTGAACGAGAAACAGAAAGAAAAAAAGCTTCGAGAGATGTAAGAGGGAAAGGCCGGGTGGTTAAAGTTCTAAACTCCGATTGAACGATGAGGTAGTCAGGTGACCAGAGTCTAGCTACTAATAGTAGTCATAATCATAGTGCCACACTAATAGTATGCACTAGCAACATTCCTATGCTGCAACCTGGAAATCCTATAGCGTTGCTAGATGAAGTGCCCATCAGACCACGTGCCTCGTTACAAGCTTCGATACACCATTCACAGAGGGCGAAGGCGGCCATTATAACCTGAATTTTTTTTCCAGCTCGAACGGCCATCACACACACCATTGGTGTTCAACACTGTATAATCCCCTTTCACTTACTCCTACCCCCCTTGTAGACTTTACGGGGATCTACAGGGACATACGTTCCACGTGGCTTGGTCCGCCCACGAGATGTGATCTATCCCGTCATGACTGCCCCTTATGGTGATTTTACAAGTACGCGGACCGACGATTCGAGGCAAGTGACACAGAAACCCCTTTGTCCTCTTCTCCTACCAATACCACTGCGATGGACATGAATACCACGGTCATCGCGTCTCTTGCGGTGGGGAACAAGCCACCCAGCAACCTTCAAGGACCAAAGTCCATGTCTCCCCAGGATGTCCTATTCTCAGAGCTTCTTGGTTTGCTTAGGATCATTTGATAGTTCAAATCTAACTTCCAAAGCCAATAATCAACGTTTTTACTTTCAGCCATCTTCTGATCTATCCAAAATCTCGAGAGTCTTGCTTTCAGTGTCTATCTCTGACCTCCAATACGATATCGACTTCACTTCGTGAGTTCGAATATCGTTCCGCTGGCTGTAACCAAACTCCTAGCACACGTAAACCATGCATTATAAAGGGACCGGGTGAGTTTTTCATCCTTACTCAAATCAGACCGCTCAGTCAACTTCAACGCATCCTCATAAATGACCCGGACTGTTTCGTCCACGTTGATATGCTCATTCGCACAGCCCCTTTCCTCGTCGACTGCGAGTCGTGTTCCGTACATAAGCACGCGGTATGTTTTGAATGCCTCAAACAAAATGACATGCTCTCGTCCCTCATCCGTTGCCCATGTACCGAACCTGGTGTTGTCGCAAAAACTTGGATTGGTATGCCATGATAGTTGTCTAGCCCACTCTAGGATCAAAGGAACTAGGCCGGCTGTCCTGCGAATGCGATTAGGACTGCGAGACGATCTGGCGGTCGCATCCGCCTCAGCTCGGCCCGTGCAGATGGTGCACCGATCAAAGTCTCACCCCGGGTTAGGCCAGTGTTGGGCCACGTGCTATAATAGGGTAAAATGACATGGAAATCTGATGTCCCAAACTCCGCTTATGACAGATCGTGTCACTGTCGCCTCCTATTCCGGTTGCCTGGAGCTCGGTCGCAGTTGCCGTTGTGCCTGCTGGCTTGCTTGGCTCTGCGACACCTGCCTTGTGGTCTGGAATCAAATCCATCGAGTATCCTGATCCCATTTCCCGTACTCACCGTGCAGCTGTGGCACCGGTCCCGTGTCGTTCTGCACAAATTGGATCGATTCCTGCAAGGGAGTCATGCAAGGTAAATACGGACTTCCAAAACAGATGGTCTTTACCAAATGCTACAGCTCTCGTCAAGCTTGAAGTTGCGGCGATGGCTGTGGTTCCAAGGGCACGCCGACATGTTCTCACTGCAGCTAGTGGTTTTGCCACAACTGCATCGGCAGCCGGCATGTGATGTGCTACGCCATGCCTGTTCTGCAGCAGGCCTGTCTGTCGTGACCGCAGGACGGACAACCGAGGTCGCACGGGCGCCGGGCTGGCAGTAAGTATTGGTGTCTCGGAATGCAGCCCAATGGATAGATTTTCTTCCTCAGCCGTGGGTTATGATGCGACACCGCAAACAACTCCCAACCTGGGTCTTGTCCAGTAGGGATAGATCATGACAACACGAATACCGAGCGGGTATAGTATCACCGTCACATCGCCACGGATGAAGGTGCAGTTACTAGACTAGATATTCTCCGCGTACCTTTTTTCAAGACAAAATAGAAATATATATGGAAAC
The DNA here is from genome assembly GCA_038088975.1 of Xerocomus cyaneibrunnescens. Lineage (NCBI taxonomy): Eukaryota > Fungi > Basidiomycota > Agaricomycetes > Boletales > Boletaceae > Xerocomus > Xerocomus cyaneibrunnescens. The sequence goes on from JBBPJY010001127.1 coordinate 6,291, forward strand.
GTCCTTTGACAAAGCAAAGCAGAACGTATTGCGGCGATGGGACTATTGGTCTACGTCCTACACACGACGCTAAGTAGCGTGGAAAGTTGGGCCATCTGTTGCAGCGCAGTCGCTGGAACTACGAACATGGGCTGAACATGCGTGTCACGCCTGTCATAACGGCCAACCCAAAACGGACACGTCGAATCCGTGCATTTCGCGTCCGAGGTCAATCCCTCTGAATTCGTCCGCTCGAAGAAGCGTCTAAAGAAGATAATGAAATGAAGATTGCTAGTGGCATACGTGGGAGGCAAGCTCGGGTATGATATGATACATGTCCAAAGCCGGAACAAAGTGGATCCACCATCTATCGCCGCTCCGGGCCAAAGTCTGTAAATACTACGTTGTACTGATTTTGAGACGGATACTGATGTCGATCGTCGATCTGCGGCTTGGTCACGCAGGCCGAAGGTTGGTCTCCGGACTCGTCGTGTCGTCCGCCTTTGGAACGACAACAGATGCGGTCACGAGCGCTGAAAACGCCAGCATCAACGAGCTCGCAGAGAGGACTGCGTTCCGTGCAGAGGAGACACCCGTCATGAGGGACACCACGACGAAGACGTTTAGCGGGACGCGAAAGAGTGCGGACAGCTACAGGGGGCATCAACGTGAGCGACGATCAAGACCTTCATAGACGAAGAGTGGATACGGGTCACGAATCAAAAGACGTGGAGACTGACCGTAGCGCGATGTTCGTTCGGGATCAAGGTCCCTCTTAACATCCCCTGTACAGGATAGTACATGCCAACACACGCTTCGAAGGCACAGAATGCCCAAAAACGTACGTGCTCGTTCTCTGAGCGCGTGCTGAGTGCGAGCGCCAACGCACTGACAGCACAGACGAGGCTGCTTAGTTTGGCGTGGAGGGTTAAGGAGGATTCGCCATGTCTCCCAAGCGGGGGAGGTGGAATATATGAAGTGATGGCGGTATACAGAAGAGAGCCAAGCATCATGGAGATCATGAACGAAGAGAAGATATATCCAAGGGGGAGGGCAACCGCAGGGAATGAAAGAGAGGCTTCTTGCAACGACGGAACCCAGACAAACACGAAGAGATACATCGAACCTTCGAAGCAGGTCTGAGTCAAGCCAATCGCCAGCAGCATGGGATCTGCGAGTGTGCGTCAAGCCCAACAACATTGTCAGTTTATTCGCCGACCAACGAAAACGACACTCACCATTGCGCACGATTTTCCATGCTCGACTCAGCCGCCTGGATTGTAACGGGTCGACGCTTATGACCGTCGTAGTGCCTCTGCTCCCATAGTTCTCTGTCCACGTGGATGTGATCACGAAATATGCAAGGACGAGTAGCCCTCCACTGGCAACGAAAGGCGATGCAAACGACTTCGTGAATGATACTAGTTGATTGCTCACTACGCCAGCGCCTGTAGCAACGAAACCGTTGACGAGGGTCGCACGACCAAAGATAGTGGAGAGGTCGGAGGACGGGATTGTCAAAGAGTTGGCGGAGGAGACCAACCACGACTCAAAGGCGGAATAAAGGATGGAGGTGGCCACCCCAGCCATGAGACGTCCAAAGAACAGAACGGGGAGGTAAGGTATGTTGATACAGAGGCATGCGAAGGTGTAAGTGATGCAAAATATGAGGCACAGTTTCTTGCGGCCACTGGTGAAGTGTTGAGTCCTTAGGCTTCATCGAAAGAAAAGTACGCGTACTGTTGGTCCGCCCATACACCGACCAATGGGGCACTTAGACCTGCAGACATGAAACCGGTGACGAACAGAACAGCAACCATCCTCTCGGGCATCCCGTACTGCTCACGATATAGGGAGTAGACATAGGGTCCCTGAAGCCAATCAGCGCCTGTTTTCCAGCGCCATTGAAGTGAGTAGGGGATAACAAGATATCAGCTCACCGCAGTTCAGACCGCGAGATCTAACCCACCCATGACTATGGCGTAGACAACTAGATACTGCCGTGTTAACTTAGCGAGTGCGTTCACGGGAATAGTATTGCCGCCGTTCTCGAGATGATCTGCATGATAGTCATTGGCCGAGGCTGCCACTGCTCGCTTCCAAGAAGATGCGTAACGTTCGAGCAGGAGGAAGACCAAACAAGAGGAGACGAGCAGGATCAACTGCAGCTCATAGAAGGCGACCATTTCCACCTTTGAGACGAATTCCTGCTTCCTGCACTGATCACGCCTTACTGCACTTCAACGCTACTCAGTGTGCCTAGGGAACCCAAAAAACGAGTCGGCTCACCTTCGGATGTATTTCGCAAGCTATTCGTTACCCAGTTTTACTATTCGACGTGTGAAGGGAGTGTATTCTTGCTCAAGGTGATGTGCTCACGATTTTCTAATGAGTCGAGAGAATTCAACTTGGTCAGGTCCAAGTTGTCATTCCCACAGATTGACCTTTGTGGGTTGCCGAGGCACGACAAGGGCGACTGTCAACGGAAGTGGAGTAAGCTGTGCAATGGCTGCCGACTTTGGATAAACAGTTATGTAGGGCCGCGCTGCGGTGGCCTATCGACACAATCTCCTAAGTGCTAGCTTGATGGACTCCACCAGGGCTGATCAAATATCGCTGTCCGCATGCTACACCTTTTTTCACCGAGCGTGGCGTGTGTTGAGCAAAAAAAATCCTTATCTCGTGTCAAGCTAAGTGGTAGAGTCGCAGCGTGACTCTATAGTCTTTTCTTCTTCTCCTACCAGTCAGACGGTCAGCCTCACTAGTGCTCGCTCTACGACTCTTACCGTGCTTGATCGTGATAAAGGTTTGGTTCATCCCTTGCAGCCATGACGTATTCCATTCGAGAAACTCGTTTCGCTCAGGATCCTTGGTGGCTCAGACGCTGAAACTGACCTCGAAAATGAAACCTTTCGCTTTCAACACACCAGTAGTTTGTTTGGACTCTCAAGAGTTTAGTATTTATCCTCCAGTAATATTGAACATACAATCGACACAGACGACATCCGGTTTCATGGTTCGCACTCAGAATCTGGTAGCGTCTGGGTAACTAAGTTGAAAGAACATGCCAACCAAGTGTTGTCAAGTGTTAGAGTGAGTATTTTCTCGATACTTGCGTCAAGTTACTGACAACGTTTTGTTGAAAATTCAGAACTATTGTAACAAAAGGGGCTCATCCTCGATACAAGCCCTTTCGGCGGTGTGTCCTCGTTGACTTGCCCACTTTGCCGCTGTCCTCTGTGGAGCTGCGGGGAGTGCGACGCTACCGTCGTATGCATGATGTCTGTCCAGGCTCGCGAGTCATCGACTATGAGGCAAGCACACGCATTACTGGATGATATGTCACCAGTGCATAGAGTCGAAGGAACTGACCCTAAGTCTGCCTTTGTGCGGTACCCACCGCGCAACTCCTGGTGTTGTAGCCACGAAGTGAACTGGTGTCCTTGGAAGATTATCTCCACAGCGCCGGTCATGAAGCAATTGGACGAGCAGTCCTACAGTCGGACCTTGACAAAGAATCGTTTATGCGGTCACATCCACCAATGCTTGGCCCATGCAAAATCTGCATTGCTTCTGGCCACGCAGCTCCGTGGCAAGCATGCAGTGCTCGTCATTTGTCAATCCCATCCACCTTGTCTTTTCGACCTCCAGCACCCTACCTATTGCCCTGAATGCGTCACCGAGCAGGAGGGACAGCGTTGTGCATGTGGCTCCGTCTGGCTATGTGAGTCATGTCTT